>KI423307.1:13137-30477 GCA_000473375.1 Anopheles culicifacies
TCGTTTACAATTCGTATTATGTTCTTTATTGTATTCGTTTTTGTAGTGAATCGTAGATTTGCTGTATTTTGTAATGTGCTGTTCTTTGTAAGGGTATACATGCATTGCTCCATTGGAATCCTAGCGTATTTTAGTTCTCTAAAACGATGCAGTTTAATTATTAATGCCACGGACCATCGCCATCTGCAGGATAGTCGCACCGCTCCAAATCTGCATACCAACGCAGTTGTATTTGTCGATCATAATAGTAAAACCCTGGACATTCGTACACTGACAGCGTGCCATCGGTGTTGCAGGCAAGCAGCACGCGATCAGAACATTGCGCAGTAGGATCTAGATCTTGTGGAAGTAGAAAGTTTCGCCGACAATGCTGACAGTGATGATGAGTAGCATGATCGTACAAGTTGCGCGATGGATGATAGGGATGTCGCTGATAGTGGGTAAAGTCTGACATTAGCATACAGATCTTGCGTTCATCATCCCAATAGTGCAGGTTGGGACACTTGAGCAAAACTGCCTGACCGTAGACGCAACGGTAATACATGTCGCGGTGCGTTTCGTGTGCGAATGCAATGTGAAAACCCAAATCATATCTGGGACACATAAAGTCTGGAGTGTCCGGGACGAAACACCACTGCGGAAGAATGAGGGGCACGGCCGGTATCAGTACGTGATGGCGCGTTAGACAGAATGGGTCTGGTTCATAGTAGTAAGGATCTTCGACGATCTGACCCTCGGGAATGTGCTGGGCAGTTCGATTTTGCTCCTCTTTTGGGACTTGGGTGTCTGAAGCTTTAACAGAAAACGGACATTTTGGCGATGATGATTTCGGTTCATAACTTTCCGTAATAAAGTAGGGTTTGAAGGTGGTAGTTGTAGTGTAGGAATCTTCCAAATTTTCTTCCATTGGTCGGCTGTATCCATCTGTTCCTTTATCATCTTCTTCAAACCCAATGTCATCAGCTAAAACTTCAATCTCTTCGGAAGGATAAGCCTGATTAGAGCCTTCTTCTACCTTTTCGTCACCTTCTTTGTGTTCAGGAGATGCATGTTCTTGAGGCATCTCAGGAGCTTTGGATTCTGAGGCTGCATCTTGCTTTTCGTCTTTTTCGAAATAAATTGTTAAGACACCTCCCATAGGCACTGTTTCATTCAACATTTGTCCATTTGCTATGATTTCTTTAACTTTTACCATTTCCCCTTGTATTTTTTGGAACGATTGACTATAGTTAACTTGTGAGGTGGACTTCTGTGGATTTGTTGTATCATTCGATGGTATAGACATATCTTCAGAAACTTCTGGCACTTGCGAATCTGAAGCTTCATCCTCAACAGGGCTTTCATTATCCATTTTTACTTCAGTTTCTTGCTGACGTAACGTTTGATCAGGTGAATTACCAATATCTTTATTAGTATTTGACGAATCATTGATTGGTGTTTCTACCAGTGTGTCTGTTGCATTTAAATTTGGTGAATTATCTTCGTTGGCTTTTAAAGATTGAGAATCATTGCCAGATGGCATACCAACTGAGGTATTTTCAATGTTTGCTATGTTCTCCTGATCATTGGACGTGTCCTGGGGGAATAATCCAGTCGTGTTGTAACCATCAGCAGTTTTATCAAGAGTAGGTTGATTATTTGAGTTTTGACATTGGGAATTATTACATTCTGAGATGGTTCCTTCTGAGTCAGATGATAAAGATTGAGTATCGGAACTCCCATTGTCATTTGTTTCCCCGTCATTAACACTTTGTCCTTCAGGATCATCTAGACTTATGTCGTCGGCTAAGACTTGCACTTCTTCAAACCCACTGAACAACTGGAAACCGTTTGACCCACTTTCATATTCTGATGTCATGTTCGATACAGTCTGATTGTTGGAAGGATTTCCTGTGCCATTGCTATTTGAATATTGGTTGTTTTCGTTCCCAAAAGCATTAATCAGTGCCTTAAAATTATGCAATTTGAGATCCTGCAAAGGGTTTGCAACACTCTCGCTTGCTGGTGTGTTCTCTTTTGCTCCATTTGTATTGCTGGCATGAGAGTCCGTAGCATTATAACCATCAGGCGATCCACTGACACTGTTCGTGTTAGGAGTCTGGGTCGTTTCGTTCGATGAGTTTGGAATACTCACATCAGGTAACTTTGTAACGGCATCATTAGAAGACACAGGATTACTTTCGTCTGGTACGTCTGGATCTACCAAATCATCCGCTAGTAATGCTACTTCAACTCCTTCCATTTCGTTTGTGTTTAGATTTTTTGTATCGTCTGAATACGTCTGAATTGATGTCTCATTCTTTTTCATATCATCATCCTCCTCCGGTGCATTAGATGTTTCGTAAAAGTTTCCAAAATCATCGTCTTCGTCATCATCTCGTACATCTGCTTCACCTATTCTTATACCAGATCTTGTTAAATCGCCAGGCGACGATGTAGCAGTTTCATTTTTGATTTTGTCATCACCCTTGAGTGTCGATTGCGTTTCCGTTTCGTTCGTATTGGAAACATCTTTTTCTGCAAGTGAACTACGGTTGTCGGTATCAACGTCACTTGCTTCTATTTCATCACCAGAATCTGTTGTATTCACCTTTGACGATGAAACTAAAGCGCCGGACGATTTGTTGAAAGAGCTTGTGTCGTTCTGAGTAGGATATAGAGTTGTCTGGGATATAGTACCAGTTGATGTACTCTGTTCAGAGGTTGTTGCATTTTCTATCATTTGTAAAGGAGGGTACGGAGATGTATCTCCCGTTGTAGTAGGGTATTGTGTCGCCGGTGATGCGTTAGCCACTTGTTCTGATCGATCCACAGATGCACTAACAGTGGTAGTGGTAGACTCTTGTGGACTTCCATTTTGTACGTATCCGTAACTGCGTTCACTCACAGTAAGCGTTGTGTCGTCCACAATGGTGGTCTGTTCCGATGTGCTTGGCGTTATTGTACCCGAAGTGGATGTTGTTTCATCGTTCTTCAACATCGTTGTCGCATTAGCACTACAACGCTGCAGTAGATGCAGCAGAATGATCACTACACCGGCTGTTGTGGAGCGCTTCGTCATGTTGCTTTCGTCACAAACTAACTTGTATGCACTTTTTCTGTCACCTGTCGTCACCGGCGTGTGGTTGATGGTGTATGGCAAGAACCTTGCAATGGTCAGGCACTATATAACCTTCCAGATCCCCCTCTTGTACAGCTACGTGATTTTGGGTATAAATTCTCCACCAGTTCAATCAATTCTGATAGAAACCATGTTACTCACGAGATGTGCGCGACACTGCAATGTGATAATAATGCAATCGTTAGATAAGCCCAGGCTAGCTTAAGCATGTTCATCTGCTGGAATGTGATTGAAGGTGAACTGATTGGAAATTATTCTTTGCCAGTAAGTATGAAACTATCCACAGAAGATGAGGTGTGGAGTGCAATACCATATAAAGTTGGTTCTCGCCATTCCCGCTTGGTCAAGAGTATTTAAGGAGTTCCAAAAATAAGTGTCTTCGCTCTAAGGCACAATATTTCACGAAGCCGTTGTAAGTCTTGCAGTATGGCATTCCTCGAAAAGTATTCTATTGATGTTCGTCTTGTTGGCAACGTTACGGATGCCGTTATATGATTCTTATAAGGAAGCATGCTGAGTCCGGAAATGGGTCACACAGAAGTAGGTCAAAACTTTTCGCTATAGTTGCAACTGTTTTCCGTAATGGTTTAACTTTTTTTTAGATTCAATTTTGGAGGTCAGATAGAATGGGTGCAAACCTCCACTATCATTTCTCACGTGAGAGTTTGGATCACGAAAGAGTTGTGTGTACAATATGCAATGGTCATCAAGCTAGTCTTCCGCTACTGCTCGAGTTGGGTTTGATACGCTTTTACTTGTGTTGGATATGATTCGTTCGGCGCTTTATCGTTACGCCCGCCATAAGCTACCGACAGAAAGAAAAAAAAAACTAGTCGGAAAACAAATTACCCTCACATCCGAGTGGAGTTTGTCTGTTGTTACTTTCTTTCGGGGCGGACTTAATTGCTCTCGCCGTGGATTTCACTTTCCGCCACGCGAGACGTGACATCATAGAGATAGAGGATGGATGGACTCGACGGTATATTAGCCACTTTGCAGCTGTTTGTCTGAGCGATAATGTTGCTAGAGAAACACCGACACTGATGATTATGAGGATTGTAGTGTGTTGGAGGGCTTGTTTTTTTCCTCAAGAAAGTGACCAGCAAGCAGAAAAGGAGTGTTACAATGTAAACGGTCGTAGATCAACATGTTCAGGTCTGTATATGCATGTACAGCAACTTCGTAACAAAGGAGGTTGTAGATCTTGGGGCAATGTTTTCAATCTTCATCATCATTTCCCTGGATAATTTGCCATCACGAAATTATCTTTATTTTCTTTAATTGAAGCATTTTTTTATTACAACTTACTAAAATACTGCTTTTTTGTAGTGAGGCGTATTTTTTGAAAAGAACTTAAGCTCTAAGTTACACTGAGGATTTTCAAATGTATAAGCCACAAGTATTGAAGAGTAAGCGAATGATGAGCAGAAGCAGCACGGCGATTGAATTTCCATTTCAATATTACCTATCACTGTCTGGGAGGTACACATTACACCAATGGCCATATCCCCCCTTTCCCATCGTATGAAAGACCTGAAGAAATATTTTCCTTCCTTCCAGCGTTTTGCATTCCAATTTTCCTTTCTTTTGAAATGATGCAAACTGTCGATGAGGTAAAGAAGGCAGAAAGTAAAAACCCGTGATAACCATGGACCGCTCTGCAAGGAGATATTAGACACACGTCCGTACACAAGCGAACTGTTGCATCCAGGCGTGGATGACCGGCAGACAGCGTGTAAAATCGATGGATGCGCCTCCGTTACGCATCGACGATATCACACCCTGCCTCTCTGCCTGCCAACTGCTACGTTTTCTGGAGGCTTCGTTTGCCATCAAACGAAATGTTGATCACCGTGCGATACAAATGCTTTAATGTGGAATTAATTGATTTGCGAGTTGGACGGCAAACCATGAATCATTGGATGCTCTTTTCCGTTGCAATAATTTGTGTACTGAATGTCTTGGATTTCATTATCAGACTTTTTGCTTAACTTGCTTACTTATCTGGCGCTGGAATCCCTTGATGTAGTTGGGTTGCTGCAGAAGTAGTCTAAGCCGCCTACGAATGGTCGGATACATCAACATCATCACTTTATCTGAGCTACTACGCCTCCTCTATCCATGAGGATCTGGAGTCTAAAAGCGCTTTGAGCATTTTACTCACAAACGCGGTATCGTCAGCTTTGTATAGAGTTCATTTCTCAGGCAGCGTATGAGAAGAGGACAGAGTACTGGATTTTACTCAGTCCTAGAGTTAATTATTGCGACGAGTATTTTGGAAGAACACGTTTGGAAGATCTTTTGATCGTAGCAAAAGTCCTGAGGTGTTTCTTTCCGCTATCGGCTGACATTTAATGTTGGACATTGTCATTCTTGCAAGTCAAGTAAGCTCGGCCGGAGTTCCAAAAGAGATCAGTACTTCGTGCAATTTTATCTTGTATATGCTATTATACTGTAATCTTTGCAGAAATTGAAGAATTAGAGATGCTGCTCCGCCATCTTCCTCAAGATCTTCCTCGTGGAGAAGATCTGATCAGTTATTGATTTTCCTCTCGAATGTTCTCGTTTCTCGATTCAAGTAAAATAATAATTTCCTTTCTTCTTCGTTTTAGGTGCATTTCGGAGTGCAGCAATACTAGTGACACTGAGAACGATAATGAGAATGGGTATGTTATTATCCGTAAGCCTGGAAATAGGTTTTCCTGAATATCTTAATTCATGGTATTTGCTGTCCATCTTTTGCCTGTTTTAGCGACAACGAAGTAGTGCCACCACACTGTCACATCACACTGAAGTGTACTCGCGAGATTGCCGGTTTCAATGGGCTCGGCGAGGCAGTACGGCGGTTGGATTTTCGCAGCTCGGTGCGCGACGGCCGTCGGTTTAATTACGTGTGCGCACTGCTGCGTTTGCTCGTGTCCGGCAAAGGTATCACCAGTCTTCCAGGCGGTGCCCAACGGCTTCTGCTTCAGATGTTGGAGGAAGTGGCCACGCACGTGAGCGACTCGCAGCAGAACATCAACGTGTTGCGAGGGTTGGTCCAGCAGCTGCGTGCATTGGTCAATCAGGAGAATCAAAAGTGCTGGGGCAAACCGCTCGGCAGCCAAACCTTGTGGGCTGAGCATGTGCAAACGATTCAGCGCATACAGGACATAGCTAGTCAGATTGAAATTAAGGAGGTACGAACCGCATCCATCTGCCGAGTAAAACGTGTATCTAATAATGCTTTTTATATGGTTTTTTCCAGCCCGGTCCAAACATTCGTCCAAAACTACACGACCTGCCCGAGGAGTGTGTGCGTGAAATCATACTCCGAATCACCGACTACAAGGACCTGGAAGCGTCGGCGTCCGCTTGGTCGCTTATGGCGGCCCTTATTTCCGAGCAGCGTGTGTGGCGTGAGCTGTCCCACTATCACTTTACCAAGCAGCAAATCGATGTGATATTAGAGAAGATGTGTCTGCAGGATACGAAGGAGCGCCACCGAAACTGGCAAGCTATCTATCACGCTTTGAGAAAGTAGGTGTTTTTGTGGGGTTTGCTATTGGATCTTCAGGAATGGTACTGAGGGTTGCATTCTTTTTCCTTTCCTTTTTGCAGAATGTACGGAGTACGCGAGGAGTTACAGTATGCGGAAATTTTAGCCTTCTGTCGGCTGTGTCGGTGCCTGTTCTGGCCATCCGCCGGTCATCCGTGCATCGTTGACCAGTGTCCCGACTTTAGGCAACGCGTCCAAGAAGCAGGCAATAGCAATAACAACGAAACACAACCCGTACCGCCGGCCAAGTTTCTGCAGTACTTTTCACTGTAAGCTGTGCGCTGCAGGCTGTTGACCAGCGAATTTCCGTTAGGCCAAAATTTGTGGTTTGTTGCTCTGAGACTCGGGGACTTGTAAGCTGGAGAAGCATTCAGGTGACAGCTAGCTGCAGAGCATATTGGTTAGGCAGCTGTGTAACATTGCGGGCAATGATCAAGGATAGGAGTTGACACACGTTTGTGCTAAGGAGATAAAGAAGAAAACCACACAATCTGCACTCTACTATATTTATATTTTTCTATCTAAAAACAGAACAAACATCATAAACAACATATGTGTGTTCACGAGGAGTTAATAGCGTTGGGAGAGATAGGGTAGCGGCGAGGGCCAAACGCGATTCTAGAGTACGGTTGTACCACCTTTCAAAACTAGCAATCATTTAAGCGAAAAGGAACAGAACTGAGAGCCAAAACATGGTGTTAAAAAGCCGAACACGACCGACCCGCTGATAGGATACTGTTACAAGTGAAAGATGCGATAAAACGATCTATATATTCATAAACAAAGCAACAAGAGAGAGAGAGACATATTTTGGATAAAAAAGCGCCGATACGTTTTACCGAACAGCAACTATTTTCAATCAAACCCATATTTAATCCGTTAAATGCGATGCAGAAGGGCGCAATTGAAGAATGTGCTACTATTTACATAATGCCAACTTATCTATTTGTAATCGTTCAGCTGCAGCTTATACAGGAGACATTACTGTAGGGTTTTGCCCCATGAGCGGTCCGAAAGAAAACAAACGCAAGTTCACGCGTTATACCGTGAACCTTCCGCCACTGTGCAAAGATTGTTGTTTTACGAGCAGATGAACCTTAAGGATGGATTTAGTTGGCTTTCTTCCACCCAGGTTGTCGAATGCAATAGGAGAGTAAGCAAGGAGGTAGCACGACTCGGACAATACGGTTCGTACAGGAAATTTGAGCCCATTTTTCACATATTTTCGTACCGATAACCGTTTCTACCGTTTTCTAGCGCAAGTTGCACTTTAACTATAACTCTATTAAGCAACGTGATTCAATTTATCGCAATTTCTTAAAGTGTTTAGACAAAAACAGTAACTGTATTGCATGATGTTTGTTCTCTATCTGATTGTGATAAGCGCTAGCGTTCGGTTGTTCAAACTGTGTTCCAATGGGTCAATCCATTTTCGTACGTAATGATCTTTATTCGATGATATTCACAGGAAGGCACGAGCAAGAGTGATCGAGGGAGAATGTTTGAAATAGAATGATAGCATATACTACTAGCTTTAGTCCAGGGGTGTGAAATCGAGGAGTTTGATGGGGAAGATATGTCGTCTCGTAGAAATATTATGTGATATAGAATGCGATACAAGGCAATGAGGAGAGTTCGCCGTGGTTGAAAAGCGCCAGGATTGGAATGGTTAAAGAGCGTGGAATATATGTGAAGCCGATGGTTAGTTTTTAACATTGCAAAATATTCAATTCTACATATAGACATAACCGGACCGTTTAACAATCGCTTTTTGTACGTTTTTTGTAAAAATTTCGGACGATTAGCTTTCGTACACGAACACGACTTCGTTATAGTTACAAACAATAGTCAACAGGACTCGGTAGCCAATTGTTTTACTTACGCCAACTGGTGGACTTGTGCAACGTTGTCCTCAACGTGGTGGTTGTATTTCGTGTTCGTATATTCAGTACAGTTTGTGTAATGATGCGGCAACATCACTCTCAACCGTGCCGTCATATCGTAAATGTAAGACGCATCGTTTCGGTACGGTAACAAGCGATGATTTCATTGTAGTATAATTGATTATTTGAATGTAAATGACTCATAAGTAAGCCTATTTCATCCTGCAATCGTTCCGCGAAAGATGTTAACCAGTTCCATGCCGTTTCCGAATTACCGTTCCGTTGTCCATGTTAATGGTACATAGTTGTTGGAATTATAGATTCCGTTCATTTCACGTTTAATCCACGTAATCGATAAACGCTTAGTAGAATTCGCCAATATTTCTGATTGCAATACAAACCAAAAGCGAACACACATCTCCGTCAACCACAATCGCAGGGGACGAATTGATTTGTAGAAACCAGCTTGAGGAAATGCGCAGCGACGAGATCAATGCGCAGCAGCAGATGTAAAACGTACTATATAATCAAACAATGAAAACAAAATATCACTACAGACAAGTGGAGATTTTAAGTAAACTTACCTACGATATTACAAACTTATCATTTACTTTAATGAGCTCCGAAAGATGATTTGATTTGTATGCTATTCTATAATCTTTTTTCTCGCCAGATTTCAAATGATTTCAAAGTCATTTACGAATTTAGATCGTATTGTTTCATGCATTAGAACTCGAGGTAGCCACATTACTTCATACTTTTTGTGTAATTCGTCCTACCGTTCATGTAAAAACCGGTCTTTTTAAAATTTAGCATCTGTCAAATCCTTTATTGTCAGTGGTGTCAAACTTATTTCTTTTTTTCTCTAATTTATGTTAAAAGTTAAGTATTTTTTAAGTCTTTCATGCTTTTATAAATATGTTAAAAATTGTTAAGAAAGTGTTGAATTTTGTTCAAAATATTATGAATATTTTCTTGATCAACTGTCACTAGCACGTCAACATTCATGTCCTGCGCGGTTTTGCTGTATCGCTGTCAATCTGTCACCGTTTGTTTCCAATTTTCGGCAATCTGTGCGTGCTTCGTGCGTTTGTTGGTGCGCGTCGGGAAAACTCCACACCAAGCTTGCGGGGGAAAACGTAAGGGAAACACCAATTCGGCAACGAAGGAAGGAAAGAAAAAGGTGAACTGTCGCAGAAAAATCCACGCACTATCGTTCACACCAGAGTAACGCGTGTGAAAATTTCCGCGTGCCAAGCGAAAGGTGAAAGTTTGCGTGACGCTCAGGAAAACAAACGAAGCGCACAGATCCGTTCCTGCGAGACAGACCCGTCTCCGGTATCCGTTACCTACTGCTCAAGGCAAAGCAAACGAACACCAACATCCTAATTTGCCGGAATGGCTGCTGCACCTGTTATCATTCCATCGGTAGCGAAGCACACATCAACGGTAAGTGGGTGTAGTGCTAATCACGGCCCATCATCACCATCATCATCTGCCCTCCGATTTGTGTGCGGGGAGAAAAATCGCTGCATCTGCAAAACACCCATACTCGATCGATGTTTTGATGAACTGTTTCTTATCTCTCCCTCTTTCTCCATTTCTTTCTCTCTCTCTTTCTCTCTGTTTTCCTACGGCAGCTAATCTTCCTTCATGGCCTTGGCGATACCGGGTATGTGTGGCTGGGTGGTATAGTGGCTATGGGAAAAATGAAAAAAAAACAACATTGCCCCAAGAGCGATTAGCAAAAGGGCACATTTCCATCGCCAGCCTGAACCGTATAGGACAAATGGTGATAACGGTCGCGAAGCAAGCGATGGAAAAATCAATTTTCTACCATTACTTTAGTGTTGGCCGAACCGAGGCTAGCTTACTGGCCGATGCCCATTCGGTGTGGCAATATGAACAGTTTTTACACATCACTTCATATGGCACACACTCACACACACGGTACCTGTTCCTCGCGCTGAGTGACCTTCAGCTCAACCAACCAACCTAGTGTACGGAATCCTTGTGTATTTATGCCACGCTTGCTAAAAGGCTTCACGCTGTAACATGTGGAGACACATTGATTTAATTATGTAATTTCATTGTCACCCTCATCATCGGTAGCGCCTTGGGAAATGCCGTCATGTGAATGGCCATAGTTCGTCTTTCAGTCGGAGAAGGCGGATTCTAATGGAAAATGGAGAAGGGGGAACAGTTTTGTCGCTTTATGGCCAATGTTTTTTTTATCCCTCCACACAAACCTTTTTATAAATGTTTCATTTTCGTTACTTTGTAGCCACGGTTGGGCCACCTCGATGGGAGCGCTCCGCACGCCGGACATGAAGGTGATTTGTCCGACCGCACCGAACATGCCGGTTACGATGAATGGTGGATTTCGGTTGAACTCATGGTTCGATCTAAAGTCCATCTCAATCAGCGACCCGGAAGATGAGGAAGGCATCAAGAAGGCGACCCGTTACGTGCACGAGCTCATCCAGGGTGAGATGAAGTCCGGCATTACCTCGAACCGGATCATGCTCGGTGGATTCTCACAGGGTGGTGCACTTGCGCTGTACGCGGGACTAACGTTCGCGGAACCGTTGGCCGGTGTGATGGCTCTTTCCTGCTGGTTGCCATTGCACAAAAGCTTCCCGAGTGTTCGGAAGTGTCCCGATACGGTACCGGTACGTAAAGAAAATGCAATCGTCCGTTTGTCGTGTACGGAATGCACACTAACGTCCATATTTGTTGCCACCCCACGTTGCAGGTCCTTCAGTGCCATGGTGACTGTGATCCGATCGTGTTCTACAAGTTTGGTCAATTATCATCCAGCGTGTTGAAATCGTTCATGAAGAACTCACACTTTCAGACGTACCAAGGGTTGGGCCACAGCTCGTGCGATGCCGAGCTGAGCGATATGAAGGTAGGAAGCAAGGAGGAAGGAAACATACTCCAAGTCTGAATGGTATTAAGCAAAGATTTGTGTTTTTATTTGCAGAAATTCATCGATGATCATGTTCCTCGCCAGTGAAGTGTGTCGTACGGTCACTTCACACATCAGGGCTCCATAAACGGCGGTGGCCTAGCACGCAGATTGTTCGCTTTCATTCGTCAAACCGTACGTAGAAAGAGGGGAATCGAGGAAGAAAAAGCATAATAATAGCATCCAAATGTAGTATCGGTTGTTTGTTCCACACCCCCCCAAAAAAATGATTCCCATTCTGTTAATTCAAACGTATCGTAACGTAAACGTAAAACACGAGCAAGCGAAGTGAACACCGCAGCAAAAGCAAAAACACAAACAAATCCGCGATAATAACGCATTATTAATGTAGTACGCGAAAGCAAAACGTTAAAACAACCCTTAAAAAGTAAATCTGTACGCGTCGTTGAAAGCAATCATAAAAAGAAAACCAATGTAGGAGGAAAAGGAAGCAGTTAAAGCCAAAAGATGAAATGTAAACTATCCTTCAAAGCGGACTGCAAAACAATACAGAAACTGAGTCAATGTTTGAAAGCCCACTTGTTTCCTGCACTATTTTCGCAGAAGCGCGCGCGCGTTTGGGGGAGGTGGGTTTTCCTCCACGCTTGTGGCGTAGAATTACGATTGCATCAAACACAGAAATCAACTAAAAATGAACACACGATAAATATTGATCCTGCAAACATTCGTGCCAGCAGCAGCTCCTATCGCTTTGAGTTTGAGTGGAAACGGTTAGTAAAGCGGGGTTCGATAAACTACTTACTACTAGGCATATTTGTGTAGAACCTTTGCCGTCACGTTATAGATAACACACACTCACACACGTAAAACAAATTCTTCTGCCCTAATGGCGTGATAATAATAGACCCCCGCCCCCCGGAAACTTTGTACAGGGCTCAAACAAATGAAAAGGTATACACAGAGGGAAGAATGGGGACAACAAATGTGAAACAAACACAAAAGTATTGAAGCTGAGTAGAATTTGGAACGTAATCCTTAATGGAAAGGCTGGGCGGGAACCGTATACAGTGTATGTGGGATGAAAAAGTTTAACTTTTTTAAAGTTTGTAGTCATTAAAGTCACGACACCGCCGTGCACTTGGGAGCAGGGGATAGCCCGGGTTAGTATTAGTTAAACTTGTCCCTTCTAGTGAACAGTTGTTGCAACTTTACTTCGTCCAGTGATGCTTGTTTGTTTCTTCTTAATTGCAAAATTGGTTTCTTTCGTTGAATTACACTTTCTTTTTAAGTTTTACTTAATGAAAACGTATTATACTAAAGATCCTTCCGTTCCACAACACAATTCTTTCTAGAATGATCCTCAGCTGCTTCCCCTATTCAACGGGATCTTTTTTAGGACTCAATTACGATAAATTGGCCAATTCTGTTTTGCAGTACCGGTACTCATTTGTTTTATATTTTCTTACTAAAAACTTATAAGAGCAAAGGCGACGGCAGAAGTGGCTGGGTAGTTTATGGGAGTAGGAAACAAAAGTTTGGCATTCGTTAAAGCGATTCGTAACCTGCAACACACACACTCTCGTTTACGCAAATCCAATAGAACGCCAGTCAGCAATAGGAAAGACAAACGTTCCAAGATGTGTATTAAACTTGTCAAACTTAAGAATAATCAGCTTTGGTTTGTGTTTTTGTTTGAATTCGCCAGCCGCTTGATTTCGATTTGCCGATCGCGCTGTGAAGTGTTGGATAACAAAAGGGCTTATCGTTTCGAATGGAAGCAATATTTGTATTAGTTAGTAAAGCAAAAGCAATCAACATTCACTGAACTAACTGCAGTTGCCAAATGAAGCTTACAACGTCTAGCGATAGATATTTGTAATATATCAAATACGACGCCGCTCATAAGTTATCCGCTGGTTAGGTTTTACTTCGGCAAGTGATTCAATGTTGACACATATATGTCAAAAGTACTATTCACCCAATTCTGTCCCCACAATAAATCTGGAACCAGTCGGCACATCGGTATCATTCGGATACATGACTACTAAACGTCCACCTTTCGAGTTCGTGGTAACACTGCACACACTTTTCAATGTTGGAAATCCTTTTGAAAGTACAGGGAAGAACACACCAGTATAAATGCTTTAGTGACCGTTCGTTAACCCGAGAAAGCCAATACAAGTACATGGTACGAATGCTAAAGGCACCATTCGATGCGAGAGATATACTGCGATAGGGAAAAACAGGAAGAGAGGCTACTACAAGACAGCAATCCCGTATAAAAGGCAAATACTAATCAGCTTACACTAATGTAATCCGGTAATTCGGTGTGTAAGAGCATCGCAAGAGATTTAATAATATATTTTAGGTTAACAAAACAAACCGAAAGTTCTGTTCCGTTATCGTTTAGTGCAATAGAGGCTTTCTTTTATTTAATGAAACATGTTTAATTTCTACAATCTGCAGCAGTATATTCGATTTAGGCACGTTCTGTGTTCGATATTCCGAGACGTTTGTTTAACATGCAAGGCGTATTGTGGCAAACCGGTACCCTCTGGTACGTGTTCCTCGTACGAGTACCTTGATCGTACCTTTGGTGCAAATTTTAAACAGCTTCTCTAACCCTTTCGCCGCTACGTATCCAATTCCGTTGACAGTTCCCTCCGACAGGCTGAATCCACCATGTGTCATATAGCCGAAACACTCCCGGGTGCACTGATTCCGGATGGTAGCCGGTGTAGCTGGTATCCACAGCTCAGCCATGCGTTTTAGCTGCTCCTGCACCAGTGCACGGTTGTTGGCTTTCGGGATACGCACCAGCACACCCGGATTGGCACGCTGCAAACGTTGCTTCTCCCGCACCCGTCGCTTCCGCAGGCGCTTGAGCGTTTTCAGATGTTGCGCCCTTAAAACGATACGTTCCGCACCGTGTGGATCTTTGCGGACCGGTTCCACATACACCGGACCGTGGACGGCGGACAATCGGTTGTGTTTGTTCGTACGGAAGTCGGCACGGTTGGGTAGACAGATGATCGCATTATCGCCCGGATTGCCACGCGTTTTCAGTGTTAGCAGAACGGGAACGAGCGCATCCGGCGGGAGACCGATGGACTGCACGTTGAATTTACGGTCCAAGGCAAGCTTCAGTTTGGCCAACGCTTCTTGATCGCGCAGAACAAAGTATGGCCGGTCGGTGCTAGGGTGGGCGTTGTTCCACTCTTGAACCAGCTGTGTCCAGGGACACCGAAAAGGCGATGCAATGGCAAGCTTCGTGTAGTTAACCCGCTTGTTGTTCGGTCGGTTAAAGTAGCGTTTCAAAGCGTCCGTGTGTTTGTGCGCTGCTTCCTCCTTACCGTGCACCGTATCGGGTACACTGGACCGATCACTTCCGGATTCGAGTGCGACCATGGCTAGCTCCTTCTGTCCGACTGGTTTTGCACCCCACAGCGTCAACGAATGCCACACGGCTAGCCCGTAACCGGCTGGGACGATAACCTCCCAGCTGGATCCGTAACCGAGCCGTTTGTAATCTGCATCCTGCGATCCGGGAGATTGAAGCAGAAGGATGGGCAGAGGTTGAAGTCTTGTCTCCGATACACACGGTTCCCCTGGGACTAGCGTTTCAACACTACGCATCTGGTTTATTTCATGGGTCGTCTTCATCTCTTCGCTGATGCGTTTCCGGATCGATGCGTCCCACAATGGTGTGAAGCTTCTAGTAGCTCGGGGTTGTACCAACTCCGGAGGGATACCTTGTGTGAAATTATAACGGGCAGGCAACTCGGGCAGTGCTTTGGAGCGTTTGGTGGGTCGACTCAATCGTGGATCCTCCACTAGCAGGGCGATCACTTCTCCCGGACTTAGTTCACCCGGTGAGGTTAGATCTTTAATGTCCATCCAGTAGTTTGATTGTTGTGATAGCATCTTATTGTACTTTGGTGTGTTGTCGATGTAATCATTGAACCAAGTTCGATGTGCTGGTTTCGTTTGTGGTGGTGGTTTAAACAAACGGAACGTTTTCACGAGTGTAGCATGAGAAAGGGGTCCCGTGAGGTAAAACCGATTAAGCGTGTCCTTTAGTTCCACTACCTCAACGCCGGACGATTTGGAAGCGTAGCGTGGGCAACGAATGTCACTGGGATTCCTCGTGATGTCTGCAATGGTGTGGTTTGTCTCACGTAATGCATTTGCGAGCTGGAACACTTTTACCAACTGTTCCACCAACTGGCGGTAGAACGTTGGATGAGCAAACATCCAAAGAGTGCGATGTTCGTTGCTGTCGCTGTTCCCACTGGAACGCCATACGAAACGGACTTTCCCGAGACAGTTGTACGGGTATGCGCCATCTTCGTACAGCCAAACGAACCCGGCACGATGTCCGGCCGCGTAAGCCTTTGCTGCTAAGGTGAGTCCAATACGCTCACTACATAATCGCCTTAAACCTTCCTTCAGAACGGTTTCCGGTCCGCTAATCTCGACGCAACCCTCGTACGAAAGATCATGCACCATGCAATGTTTCGAGGTGGCCCGATAGCTCGACCGGTACCCTTTATTGCACGGTGTGTGAGGAATCTTGTACCCCCAGCGGGACGTCATGTGGAATCGTTTTGCGTGCCAGACGTGCGTCTCCAGCCACACATACGTGCGCTTCCGTCGTTCGTATTCCTTCAGCAGATTGTGCGCCTTGCGGCGGAACTTACGGGAGGGCCGTTTTTTCTTCTCCGACACGCCGCTCTTGCTGAACTGTGCCATGTGCACGGCACGGAATTTGCGGGGCAATCGTAGCGTATTGAATGACATGGACCGACGGCGCATTTGAATCGGTAACAATTGGTGCATCAGCTTCCGCTGGTGCGTTGTGTTGGCCATGTTGCGTAGCATCTGGCGCACTTCTTCCTGGCGACTTTCGGTGAAATTAACCACTTCCACAGTGTTTGGCACTGAGACATTTCCGCCGATACTGGAATCAAACTGCAAGTAAGGCGACGTCATCTTTACGATCGCTGGAGCAATGTTTTTCCTTAAAAATTGTGCTTAGAATGTGTTTGTTGCAATCGTGCAGAAAAATACACCGTACTAAACCGGCAAAGTGAAGAGCTGTCAGTGGCACGCGTTTTTCCATAAACGTAAACAAACAGCTGGGACTATGGTATTCTCGGTGGTCATTTTATTAGCACACCATACCGAAATCGATCTAAAAGAGGTTAGGTTGTGTTCCACTAAAAAAAAAAAAAAACATTTATTTAGAAATTGTTGGAATAGTTTCGTTATTTATAAATTTCATTATTCGTATGTCTACGAACGATGGGAAAGCGAAATTTATGTGAGTATTGGTCATAATAGGCAATAAACAAATGAAAATAATTATATATCGCTCACTGTAGGGTAGAACGTATTGCAGTTGCATACATTTAGGCGCTTTTAGATTTGTTCTGCAGTGATCGTGTGAGTTGTATTAAAAAATGGGTTTTTTAAAAGTCATATCAGGAAAAAAATTAAAGTATGATTTGTATAGCACTAGTAATTGAGAATAAGTTTTAACATACTAAAGGAAATGTATTCTTTTCGAAGGTTTCAAAGGGAATGAAAACAGGGGTTTCACTCAAGGCAATGATTTTTCTCTATGGAATGCTAGCACAATAGATGATAAAAATAACTGCACCGCACCAACCAAATGCAGTTGCAAGTTATGTCACGCCAATCATATTAAATGCAACCAAAACAGTGACACCCTAATATCGCTCACAACGCATGACGCATGGTACAACAGGCGGCAAAATAACGGTGACTATTGCACCAACCAGCATCTTCAAAACTAGTACATTGACCTATGAAACGCATGGTGCAATCAGTTGCAAATATTTCT
>AXCM01003004.1:0-26577 GCA_000473375.1 Anopheles culicifacies
TGGAAAAGACTGAATTAGTAAAATGAAACCCAAACAGAAGATAACCCATTAAACAAACAAAACATATTCCCTTACTGGAAACTGAAGATTCAAGCTAAAAATCTACCAAGGCTTTACAAAACCACCACATCTAATCGGATGCTGTCGAACGAATATGTTTCAGGTGAAGAGAGAGAGAGAGAGAGAGAGAGAGAGAAAAAAACGTTTTCCCTCACAGAAAGAGTCTGAAAAAGTCTGAATTGGTCGTTAGTGTAACTAAACCAACCAGCATTTGATGCGGTACTTAAAGGAGGATGTAAACCTCACAACAGGAGCTATGCAATGTCCAAACGAACTCGTCGGAACGGAACTTCGATTGGCTGTGTAAACGAAATGGCGGAATGAAGCAACACTAGCGAAATTTAAAACATTGCACCGGGAAAAACTGGAATGGATAGACGAGGAAGGCGAAACATGAATTAATTGGCAAACTGGATGTGATAAAAATTAATCTAAACATTGAATGTTGCAGATGCAAATACACACTCACGCATACTCCACAAGATGGAGGGAACGCAGTGCGTCAAATAAGTAAACTTATGAGCAAACAGAGTAGATCGATTAGTGGTAGGTTTTGAGGTTGCAAATGTTTAGCAAAATTGAAACAACAATCGGTTTCTCGTACGGAAGGAACGTGAAGGTTCGAACGTGAAGCACAATAGACACACTGATGGCACGATTTTGTATGCACCATTAAACTTATACAGATATATACATATAATATATTTGTTTATTTCCTTTTTTTCGAATCGATTTCTAGTGGAATACTTCATGCAAAACATTTACAGCCACATTTAGTGTGTAAGACATTCTGCTCGGCACTCATTTGTTTCAAAACCCCGAAATCTAGGTGTGGTCCAAAACGAAAATTCGTGATTGTAGTAAAATGAAAACAAGTAAAGCTATAGCCGATGGTGGGGTGAAGCAACTTTATGAAGAAGCAAAACAAAAAAAACTAATACTATTCTCAGTGTTTGGACGTCAGATACTAGTTGTACTCTTTTCGACTTTTTAGAAACGATAAGTCATGGATGATAAACATAAATAATGGCACACAAACACACACAGCAAGAGTGAAATTTCATTAGCATTAAGGTTGTACAAACAGAAGCATATGATCAGATTGAGAGCTTCTCATTGAGCCACGATCCGGGAATGTCGCAATATTAGTTAATTTTAGTCAAATTTTGCATAACTTACTTGAGGCGGTGTTAAGAAGGTGGCTTCAGAATTTTGTGTGTCAAGTCCGGGGATAGAGAGAGAGTAAGAAATGAAACCAATATCATAATAGATACACGTACTTTAAGCTATAATGCCCGTACTAGAACATTCTATTTCCAGCGTAAACGTAAAGTTTTAATCCACGCCAGATACACAGGAGGAACAAGACGAAAACGGTTCGCTAGTAATTGCTTATTTATCAGAGTAACATTATTTATCTTGCCGAGCGAAACCCCCGAATCGAATGCACCGGGACGGGAATGCGCAAAGCGATTAGTCCAATTATTTTTATCACCGTGGTCCTAGTATAAATTTTAGTAAAATTTTCAAAACACCACAGCTGGTGTGGCTTTATACAAATATGAGTCCAAATGTTCAAAAAAAACCACATAAACCTCATAACTAACAAACAAATGTTAGCAAAAGCAAAAGAATACAAAAGAATAAAACAAACAAAAAATGGCAACTTAAAGTACACACAACAAAAGCGGGACGACAAAACGCGCAATATTTATCATATAATAGAAGAATGTTACAGTAAGCAAACGAGAGAACGTAAAATAGCAAATGGCAAAGCGACACAAAAGAGCAGCAAATATACCTCAAACAAAACAACACTACGTTCAAAATCAATAGAGAAAAGCAAAACAATTACCGATAGTAAAAGGGGCAGGTGAACAAGAATCATGTTATCGTACTATATAAATGCAAGCAGAGAAGCTTCGGAAATGTTACTCAATCTTCAATTCCAGCGTAATATAATAGAGCAAATTAGATGGCAAGTCCTGTCCCCCTTTATCCTGTAGTTGTACCGTATTTCAAATGTAGAGAGGCTGAGTTGGTAGCGAAGCATCAGGTCACTAATGCAGTGAGCATATTAACGAGGGCCATGTGCATGAAGAAACAACACGAAGAACTAGCTATCGAGCTATTCGTAAAATATGTAAAGTTCTGTACTTGTTTACAAAATTAATTTTTATTCATGTTATAATTGTTCCACCTCGCATCATAAAATATTTTTATGATTGCCTCCAATATTACTCAATAACATCATCGATTGTTGAAATACGATTGGAAATTATTATTTAAAATACACAGTATCTCGAACTTCAAGGAATAGAGAGAGAGGGATCTTTAAAATATCTAATGAAGAATGGTGTTACAATTTATTAAAGTGAACAAATGTTTTCTTTTTTTGGTGGTTCGTACAGAATATCTACTCATGTGAGCTATAAAAGAGATGGTCTTAGTAGAAGGTAAATAAATCCTACCCAGAAGGTGGATAAGGATCTTAAAAAAATTGATTCAGGTTTCATATCTGTGCGAGGGCATTTTTTGATGGAAGGAAAGTGATAACCAGCGAATGCGTAGCGACGAAGCTAGCCTTCTTGGTAGTAGTAGTAGTAGTAGTAGTAGTAGTGTACTAGATAAAAATTGTCTGACTGACTGACTGAAATCCCCCCCACGACTGACATACTAACTGATCGACGACTGATCGTACCACCAGTGGACTGATTGCCCACCAAACAATGGTGGGGCTTTGATGTGTTGCGCGAAGTGAGCGAGACTGGTGGTCAATAGGGAAATGTGAAGTTGCTGCGATAGATGAAAGTGAGCGAAGGATGGAGGTTAGCGGGAACGTTGAAGGGTAGTGTTACTTTAGTAGCAAATCAAATAAATTCTTTCGAAGTTTTTCCAGGGCAGATGCAACTGGTGTTTTGGTAATCACCTGCTGTTCATCTTCCTGCTCCGTTGTTGGTTTCAGAGAACTTAAGAAGCAAGTAGACTGTAAGATTATCTGCGTGTGAGATTGAGGTTTGCGCGTGTACGTAAAGCTTCGGCGTCCTCTACAGCGTGTAGATAAACGGTTTTGCTGAAGCGCTTACATCGTTACATTGAATTAGGTGAACTTATATAGATATACACTAACATATATCAGCAGCAGCCCTCCTTACACACACACATTTGGCTATTTCCCGATGCCACGATCGAACACCCTTTACGATCCTTTTCTACTTTGCTAAACAATATAATCAACAGTTGATCACGGCATCAACATCAAATCAGAACTGATACAGAAAATACACGTAAATTCGTAGCACTTTGTACATACTTTCTGGCAAGGTAAATATCTCTAGTTAATATAAAGTACCACATACACTCAACTACCCAACATTTACACAAATGTACATCTCTACCACATGATATACCTCAGATTCGAAAGTTTCAGCAGCAGCCGACTACAGATGGCGATGCCTATTTGGAAGGGGCGCTAGTACTTTAGTCAACCACAGGAACTTAGCTGTAATCGTAAATGTTTCGGAATAGCAACGCATAGCGTATTTGAACGATTGCCTTTGGCGCTTTACATTACTGAAAGCTCTACATACATTCATCACGACACGAGTCAGTCATGTGTAAGCGACAAGGTAGCTTTTTTATACAACTATTACATGCGATTTATCCAACATTTAAAGGACACACTTGAAGTAAGCGAGTTGTGAGACAATTAACGCGAAAATAGAGCCATAACCGGTATCGTTACTTCGAAAGGAGTTCAGAATGCGAGCTCGATGTGTTGTAATGTCGAATGTCGATGATAAGAAAATGTGTCCTTTTTTCCGATTTAGCTTCATAATTTATGTCAAACACGTAACAGCGTTGGTAGCACATGTAGGGCAGGAGCAGAGGATAGTGTAATGAATTCATCCATTTCTTCTATCTCAGCAATTAATATCGTGAATGTAGTTAAAATTTAAAATAATTACCCATATTTGATGAGCGTGCTGTTCGCACTCAACATACAAGGACATTCACTGCCCGGAGAACCATGAGAAGCTATAAGCAAATAAAAGGATACGGGCAAGGAACCCATTGCCACATCCGGTGTGTAAATACAGGCTAGAAGGGAGAGTACTCTAATGATTACCAACAACCAATAAAAGCCATACTTCGGAGGCAACCTCCTCAGAAGAAAAGCGATCATGCATGGCACAGTAAAACCCATAACTATGATCGAAGCAACTATTCCACGTACTACACGCTGCTGTAACTAACTTAAAAGACTTATCGACATGAAGCTGGAATACAGGGCAGTTATTGCATTACGCTAACATGAAAGCATACGAAGCTACTGGTCATTTGGATGTAATACTACGAATAAAACAGGCACAATTTCATAACCTCACTATTTAACTAGCTAACTACCATACCAACTAGAATAATGCAGCACGAACTGGTTGTAACAATGGAAGGCATCCAGCTACATCCTTAAAGCCTCCCCTTGGAATGGATACCCGAAAGAAGGACTCCAAAACCTTTTGCGTTCATTAATCTGGCAATTGGAAAGGTTTTAAGTAGTTTATTTTATTATCTGGTCCCTTCCGTTGGACAGGACAGTATGATCGCTTCACTAAGATACCAACTGGACAGCATGGCTGTTTCCCCAGAACGATTCAAACGCGTATGAATTTCAAAGAAATTAGACACGAGTGATGGAACAGACATGATCAATATGATAGAAGGATTAAGGAAGCGTTTTGATCACTTGATTTGATAGATGGACCGATGGACTGTAGTAAACTATGTTGTGATCATCCTTGGAGTTAGTAAAATATCCCCACACAGGACTAAACGGTGAATGCATAGCATGAGCAACAATCTTGAATTGTGATTGTGTTTTCGAAGCGGGAGCATTTGTGGCCACATAAATCTCCCCCTACCTCCCCCTCCCTCTCCTCCTTCCCATCTTCCTCCTCTACCTTTATCACATTAGCTGAATCTAATCGAAAGCCAATGATCATGGAACAGTTTAGCAAAATATATAAATGTAAAATGCCGATTCCGTAGGCTGGTTCGAGATGGGAAAAGTATGGATGGCATTGAGTTTATTCACATCCCTTCGTTTGTCGAACATGAACTTATAAAAGCCACCAGTTTACTGGACTGACATTATATGCATTCTGTCCACGGCAGATGGATCATAAAAAAAAAATACTAAATGATACAATGAAATGTATCAAGCAGTGAGCGACTCAACGCAATGTCAACCCAAACTAATGTTTCTTGCACGAAATAAAACAAAAACTCATTCAAATTGTATTAACCGTAAAAAGGCATCGTCAAACTCTACTATGAACTTATCAGGTCATGTCTCAACCAACCGAGAAAGCATTGGAACTGCGGTGTATAAATAAAACCAACTTAATAAAATTTACCTCCTAGTGTATATCAATTACAAGCTTATTTAATTTAGTGCTGTTATCAGTGCGTTTCAACTATTATTTATTGTTGGAGTTTAAACTAAATGATTTACCTATAGCGAATGAGCAAAATATCAATAGCCCCAAGGAAGAGACACGCATTTGCCCATAGTGCGATAGAACATTGAAAGAGTGGGAAAGAAACAGCAAACGAATGCAGCTGCAAGCTTTCGACCCGAGCTTATAAATCGACACATTGCATTGGAAGAAATTTGACGTAAGCAGTTGTTGGTTTGTTTTTGCATTCAGTGAAAAAAGGTTCTGTGCTGCCTGTGTGTACGGTAACTAATTATCCGAAAAAACAACTTTATCAAACGCTGATTGGAGGTAAATCTACATAACAAATGTATAAAAGTGTTTAATAGTGTAGTGAGTACAGGAGTTGATGATAATTGTGTAATGATTTGACCGTATTTGGCGTCCATTCTTATCAGTGCCTTTGTTGTTGGTGGAAATATGTGTTGTGTGGAGTGTGTGTGTTTTTTTTCTATTGTGCATTTTGTAATCTAAGCTTACGAATTCGGTAAATCATAAAATACGAGTTTTAGCGCTATTACAATCACTCATGACATAACGTATGCCCTGATTGTACGTATCGTAATTACGGTCACGCCTCTGTAAAGTACATTGTTTTCCAAAAGCTTCTAAAAACTAGAGACGGACTTCCGGAATAGTAGTGGCGCAGTGTAGTAAAACGCCATGTATCGCACAATAGTTTTGGAGGAAAACACCTTTCTTAAATTTACCATCATTTCTTTCACACACTCTCCATAAATTGGTGGATAAAGAACCTTGAGCAGTTATACCCTGCCTTGCGAAGAACAGTCTATACATTCTGGTTCTACGTAGTGCCTGTGTTAAACAATCAGAAGAATCCCCGTCACGGGGTGCATATTTCATTATTGTCCTTTCGAATGGTGCAGCAGGAAAAAGGAATGGGAAAGAGACGTGACGTCCTCCGGTTAAATAGTCCTTGGAAAATCAATATTTCATTCGCGGCACATGCTCACACACACAGAAACACATATTTAGTAAGAAGACATAAAACAAAATTCCATGCGAATAGAGGAGCGCTTACGGTTTGAAAGCTACTAGAAAATAGGGAAGCTTTTCCGTACGAAAGAAGCAGGCGTTGTGTGTTCCTTACCTTGAATTGGATTTCGTGATTCGATAGCCATAAACGAGTTTGCTGGTTTCATGTCCAAAGTTCTGCAAAAAAAAAAGAGTTAAAAGTGTTAAAAATGTTGTGTTAGCAAAACAATGTGCCGAAAAAAAAGTATTTACCGCTTCACAGACTTGGTGCTTGAGACTGATATACTGGCAGTGAAAATTAGTTGTATTTATTCAGATGCTCAAACGGAAATGGTTCGTAGAGAGGAGCCCTTGAGTAAACAAAAACGATCGAAGCAAACGGCAAAAGGAAGAGTTGTTCACGAAATGCTCCTATTTAATTAAACGTGTCACGTTGATTAGATGGAGCTGGAGCGCACGTGTTTCTGTTGAGTGGGATTATCAACTCACTCTTTCTATTAAGTACTTTTATATTATCGTGATAAATATTGTACATATTTGCCGATTGGCCGGAGGAATAGTTCCCCACATAACTAATTTGTATATTCCATACATCTTTTACAGAATAATTATTTGATGCATGATTAATTCGTCCGATTGCAGCTATAGAAGCACTTTTGCGAGAAATTTTTCCAAACGACATCTGCTTTTATCATCCAGCGTAAATGTCCAGCTTCCAAAACATTAAATAACAACAATGTAAACTACGGACCGGCGCTATCTCTACGCAACGCAACGCATCTGGTTGCTTTGTTAGGTGGTGGTGCACGGCTCTGAGGGACAACGACGACGCCGTCTAGGTCATCATCGTTATAGCTTCTCTGACGCCTTACTTAATAACTTCGTACGAGATTCGTACGGGCAAAGACGGGCGGGATCATAGCTGTATTTGTGTCACTAAACCCCAACGTGTGAATCATTCCTGTGCCGGACGACGCATTTGTGGCACTGTCACAGATACGCACACTTCGTATCAACAACCACACCAGCGACACACGGGCACTATCGACATTGGGTATCGTACCACTGGTTCGCCCGATCTAAGTGCTTCCAGTATGGAAAAACAGTCGGGCTGGGCGAACAACAGTAGCAGTAGCACACCGATCGGGGAAGGAACAACAAAGAACAATCTCGCCGCATCTGCCAGCAAGAAGGAAGGAGGCGTTGTTAGTGCTGGTGTGGATATCACAAAGTCTGAAAAGAACACTCATCTGGACAGTGCTTCCGGGAACGGTGGTACTTCGCCCGTCCAGCTGGAACCCTCAGCGAGCGGTACCACCCCCGACACATCGCTGGGCCCAAAGTCCGAGGACAGCTTGAGCATTAAATCTTCCGACTCGGTAACGACGAGTGGCGAGTACGAGATCGTCCCGGAAGCTCCTTCCCTCGGGGAGGATCTCATCGACGGTGTTGTAGCGCCACACACGAAACAGCTTGGAAGTGAACCGATTCGTAATACGGAAGCGAATGGCAATCCGGGCGGTGATATAGGCGCTGATTTAGCCGAGTGCATTGCAGACGATTGCGGTGAGTTGGAAGGCAAGGAAGCGAAAGAACCAGCGAAGAAGCGAACGGAGGGAAAAAAGCTAACGGCAATCTCGCCCATACTGAACATCGAGGGAAACGGCAATATGATGGATCTGGAAAAGAACATGAACGAGGTGATACATGAGCTGGAAGAGGAACGCACACTGAGCGGTGCCAGCGAACCGAGCACTTCAAATAAAGGTAAACATGCATCCAATAACAAACTCCCCACTGCGAAACGTTTACCTAAAAGTAAGAGATGTTTGAATAGGTTACATATCTAGGTTATGTTTAAGGAAGCTATTTACATTTAGTGTCTTTATTTGCTCCTTTTGTTTTTCGGTCAAATTACACAGTAGTATATGGTTGGTTCCGATGTAAAGCCCTTCTTTTCGTATCTCTTTTACGTTTAAATAACATCGTCTACGTAGACTAATCGACTCCCCTTTGTAGTAGAAAGTGTAGTGTATGTAGCAATGCAAAGTTTCACAATCAACCCACATTCATGTTGCTTATGCTTTGTTTGTTTCCCTGCATTCTGTTATGCCTTATGTTGCCTGTATTAAATCAACCTTCCGATGCAGCGACACCGGTACGGAGTCCCGAAATGCGCAACACCGTCGATCAAAGCGCACAAAACCAACCAGGCGCTGACGGTGGAGCAAAGAAACCACAAGTACCGACTACGCTGCGTCTCGGACTTCAAAGTATGCGGGCAAATTTCACGATCGGCGGTGAAGGTTCTACGGACACCACGCCAAACGCATTGCTTTCCCCCGAAGGGATCGGCCGAGGTGTGGGACAGTCCGTGTTCTACGATTGCCTGGACAGCAGCCCACTGACGGAGAAGAAGGATGATATGAAACCGGTTGGTGGTGGTGCTGCTGCTGCTGGTGAAACCGATGAAGAACTGTCTGATATCGATCAGGACTGTACAATATTCAGCGGTGTCACGTATCTCGGAGCGTCTCGCATCAATGCGCCCAAATCGGAACGAGAAATATTGCAGAAAGTTACCGAAATGAATGGCGGAGGAGATGGTGCCAGTACTGGACCGTGCAGTGGATCCGACAGTCCGCTCGGACTGAAGGTATCCGTGAGCGTTCCCACCTGTTCCGAGGGGCTCGTTGTGTAAGTACCGTACGGGGTTGTGAAGGACGGTGAAAGCTTCTTGTGGGTTTTTGTTTGTTTGTGTGCATATGCCGTAGAACTAACTGGACATCTCACCTATTCGCTTCCTCCATGCTTTATCCTTCCGGACGGATTACGACATACACACGCACGCATACACGCAGATTGTACGATTGTGAATCGCATGCGGTGGTAGCGACGTACGAGGTGCAGCGGATACTATTCTTTGCCCGCGGTCCGGTCGGTTCCGCCGATCAGGCCTGCTTTGCCTTCACCTGGTCCCATGGGGAATCACAGGAAACGGCCGTCCATCAGTGCCATGTGTTTCGGTGCAACATCCCGGAAGCGGTCACGCAAGTCAGCAGTAAGTGTTGTGTATAGTAGGTTCAATCGTCGTTTCGTTAATGTTAGCCTCACTTTCATCAACCATTGCTCGTATTAATCACACTTTGTTTGCTTTATGCTTTCCGTGATGAAGTTGTTTATTTTTTTATAATTTTTGTATGGTTTATATATTTCGAAACATGTTTTACAGCATCCTATTCAAACATCCATTTTCGAACGTAAAAAGGGGAGCATATTAGTTTTGCTGAATTAGATTACATCACATGTTCATTTATGATTTTTTTAAACAAATACTTTCCTACTAATTGCCTTTTATGCCATTTTTGTTTCTTTTTACTTTAAATTTTTTTTTTCAAGCGTTTGGTTTCTTTTCGTTTGTTTAGAGCATTACTTATTAATTAAAAAGTTTTGTTTTGTAATTTTATTCTAATCTACATTCCCGTTTCTATTTTAGCTTGCTTTGCGAAAGCTTTTCAACGAGTGCTCCCACCCAGCATACCGGCAAGCATGACCACATCACTGGCAGAAAGTGGCGTAAACGTAATGCTTGCCTCAGTCACATCGGACACCGCCGGCAATCCGATCCAATCGGCCATGTACGAGTTTGCGGTGTCGCTCGAAATTAAGGAGAGGGAACGCAACAGCAGCTACGTCACGGTGCCGCGCGACGTGAAGTCCAGCTTTCGATTGCGCTGCAAAACGGATAAGGAGGTATGCATTACCGTGCGTCAGGTACCTTCGGAACGGTTTCCATCCCTGTTAATCGAACGGTGCTTCGGGGTGCTACTAAGTCCGGGCCGTATCGTACGTCAGGCCGATATGCAGCTGCTCGATATGGTTAGCATGGGGTACGTTAAGCCACTGGACGGTAATCCCGCCCCGAATGGTACGGGCAATAGTAATAGTGGTGCAAACGTGGCCAGTAATAGCAACACCAGTAGCGTTACTAGCCCGGCAAACTTCTCCCAGTTCCCGTATCAGATAAAAGCCGAATGGAAAGCGAACGCTTTCGAGCCGCTTAATATGGAAACCCCCAAAAAGGCACTTACCGTTGCCGTCGATCTAGTCATCAAGGGAATCCAGGAACCGGTGCGGTTCGTAATAGAAACGTCCGTTGCGATTCTGTCCCAGAGCGAGCTACGAATCGTGCCCAACATGTTCACGAACAAGCGACCGTTGCTGCTGCACTTTTACCTGACGCTGCGCGAAAATGGCGAAGGTACCTGGGAGGTGGACTCGATTGACCATTCGGATGAAATAGTGGAACCACAGGCACCGTCCGCCACCTCATCGTTGTCGTTGAATTTCAACTTCAAAACCTGGACCTTCCGCAACTCGGCCAGTGTACAGTCGATGCAGGACTTTGATGATCCCAGCCCAACCGACTACAGCTCGGACGGGGACGAGCCGCTGCTCAGTGGAACGGGCGAAGTGTCGAAGAACTGTACCGCTGCCCAGCTGGACGAGTGGCAAGGCATCATACTGGAGTGGTACCAGGAGGGACCGGAAAAGCGACCGAAAAACTTACCCAACCTTGTACGGATGGGCATACCGGAACCGTTGCGTGGTACCGTATGGCAGCGTTTGGCTTGCGTGGAAAATCGAACGGAAATGTTCGACTCCTATCGGGTGCTAATCACGAAGGAAACTAGCTGCGAAACCGTCATCCAGCGGGACATCAATCGAACGTTTCCGGCGCACAAGTTTTTCAAGGAGAACGGTGGCACTGGACAGGAGAATCTGTACAAGGTGTCGAAAGCGTACGCCGTGTACGATACGGAGGTGGGATACTGTCAGGGATTAAGCTTCATAGCGGCCAGCTTGCTATTGCATGTAAGTATTCTCGTTAGGGTGTCGGGATTGTGACGTAGTTATGCATAATTTCCCCTTTCCGCAGATGCCTGAAGAGGAAGCGTTCTGTGTGCTGGTGGCCCTCATGTACAACTACGGCTTGCGGGATATGTACAAAATGGGCTTTGAATCACTCTACCTTCGTCTGTACCAGCTGAACCGTCTGATGAAGGATCAGTTGCCTGATTTGTACGAGCATTTCGTCCAGATGGGTGTCGAGTCGCACATGTTCGCCAGCCAGTGGTTTTTGACGCTGTTTACCGCCCGTTTTCCGCTCTACTTCGTGTTCTACATCTTGGATGTGTTCCTGCTCGATGGCATACCGGTGCTGTTTCAGGTCGCCCTAACGCTACTGAACGTTTGCCGTAAGGATCTGCTGGAGCTGGATTTCGAGGGCATTTTGAAGTACTTCCGTGTGACATTGCCGAAAAAATGTCGCAGCGAAACGCAAGCGAAAAAGCTGATGAAGCTTTCGTTCGAGTGTAAGGTGAAGAAGTTGAAAAAGTACGAACTGGAATATTTGGCTAAAAAGGAAGAGACCGAACGGAAGGAACAGGAGCTGAAACAATACGAGCAGCGTTACGGAGAGGAACGTTCCAAACTGCAGCAGGAAATTGCCTCGCTAAATGAAAAGATTGATGCGATGGCACGCGAAGATCGCAAGAACGCCGGTATTATTCAGGACTACAAGCGCATTATTCAACGACAGGAAGCAGAAAACGGCAAGCTACACACGATGCTCGACGATCTGACGGTAAGCTAATTGATGGAATTGATGGTACGTTCGATTGCTGTACTGTTTATGTTCATTTCTTTGATCTTTAGAAAACCATTTCAACGTGCAGCACATGTACAGCGAGCATACCCCAGTCGTCTCCGCTTCATAAAAGCTATGGAAAGAACTTCCAACAGGCAAACAGCGTAAACAATAATAATGAGCAACAAACTCATCCCCTTGCTGCGGATCAACCGGACGGTGGAAGCTCGACTGGAACGGGTGGCAAACATTCCGGCGCTCCTACTGTAATGGGAGGATTGGGACCGCTCGATCCGCTGGTAATTGCATCGCAGCGAATACGCGAGCTAGAGTTAGAGCTGGCACAAACCAAACTGGCCCAGGTTGAAGCAGAGTGTAAGAATCAGGTAAGAGGCGACGAATGAAAGGGATTAGTACGAATAGTTCGTTGTACAGCAGCACATGCATCTTTTTATATTGCAGGATCTTCATCATCAGCTAAACACAACTGTTACCGAGCTCCAAGCCACTCGTAGCAGCTGGCAACCGTGGCTGTCCAAGACGCTAAACTCAATACAGGAGAAAGTGGTCACAAAGCGGGACGCTAATCCACCCGCTCCAACGTTCCAGTCCTATGCATCCACGGATGGAAATGTATGATAAAAACATAAAAAAACACATAGCTGTTCTTCTCACTCAGCTGATTACTCTCACTATTTTTTTGCAGATAAAAAATCACTCAAACACATTGCCACACGTTCGGAATAATAACAATAAGGCACCGCTAGCACAGCGGCACAGTCTTACGCAGGTAAACTTTTCAGGCTCGGATTGTACGTCGGCAACCGATGCAGACGGTAACGGAGATCCACAGGTGCTTGCCAGAGCGAAGTATGACAGTAGCGTAAACATACTGTACAAGGATACACGGTGCAATAGCCTGAAGTAGATGGATGGCCCACACGGACCCAGTGTTCAAACAGTCGTCCAAGCTTTCGGAAGCTAAATGTGTGTTTTGCTATGTTTCTGTTTCATAGTCCAATTCTCAGCTCAGTGATTCTCGAGAGCGGCTAGTTTTGTAAGATGCTCGTGTCTGTCTGCAGGCGAGTCGTAGCAGTGTAGCAGGGTAGTAGAAAACCGGTCAAACCAGCCATCATCATTATTCTTGTTGTTTTAGTGTATTTTCGTAGAATGAGATCTGTGCCAGCACGGATACACGATGAATCAGAAAGCGGTGAATAGTGGCCGGCGCACGGATGCTAGAAGCGTAGCGAAAAGCACTGATAATAACGATATTACCGTTTTCGTTTTACAACAGCACATGACAAAACGCGAACATTCGAATGTCTCATTATCCACAATCTCTTCAAAAGTCGTTCATTTATGTTCCATTTCCTATCGTAATGATGTGTTATACCTGTAAGAAACATTCCTTGTGATAGGGTTCTGTGAAGTTCAAATGTTCACGAACGTTACCAAATAACTTAAGCGCGTGTGCATCCACTTGATGAGCACCACGAAGTCGCGTCCCCCAAAAATGGGGTTGAATTATTGTTTAACATTATTTTGAATTAATATTAATGCGTTATTTTGAACTGGTTTAACGAGTATGCGAAACGATCGCAGTTATTTCGAATTTCAAAGAGATGTGGATAGATGGACAGCAGGTTCGTGATTGCTATAGGTTAGATTATATTCGTCTAAAATGTTTGAAAACCATTCAGAGAAAAATGTTTTGCTTTTTATTCTTCTCGTTAAGTTTGCCGGGATCAGTTTCTCTTTCATAGATAAATGTTGTGTTAGAAACAAATCGATGCTCCCACGAAGCTTTTGAATATGGTTTTGCTTTTGGTAAGCTTATACACTTGTTTAAGCTCAAAAGAAAAGATTAAATTCTACCACATTTGTATCCCCCACTTGGCACAAAAGAGAATTTTGCATATCATTGGTTAGAAATGTTTCAGTCAAGCAGTTAGTTAGCTGTGTTACTGGTTCTGTTTGATATTTCTTAAAGAAATCTCACACTTTCCGTCTATGGAAGCATCCCCGCACTCCCTCCCACCATAGCATGGTTAGTTGTTTTGGTCGTTTTGCTTGCGTTCCTGAACAGACGGAACATGCAACGCGCTAGTTCGATAGCGGCTACTTACTCTACATCGGGAAAAAAAGCTTACTCGGAAAGGCAACCGAAGAAACGATTAGGATTCTTAAGATAGGGAAAGCATATTCACATTCTCAACATATTTATAACTCCAATAAATGAACCACGCGGGAAAGCGCCTCGTCAATGGTTTGGCGTAGGGTTGTTAAACATTTGTATGAAATATCCGATATCCATAAGTTTCTTGAAGACATTTTCCATTTTGCCGTTTCCTAACCGTCTGTCATGCCGTTGGTTTCAATGTTCAAACTGCAATAACGCAAGTTTGCTTAAATTTTGACCAAAATTCAATAGGTGACAAGTTCAGTGTGCCTGTCTGGCATACGGGCAGCCTTTGTTATAACAATTGTTCGGATCTTATTGTAACAATTGCAACTGTTGGGTAAAATACTTAGCATTGTTGCAATTGAGATAAAATTCCATTTCGAGTTCAAGCAAAATACAAAAAACCAGCCGGGAACAATTTTTGAAACATACCGCTGCCATAAAACTTCCATAATCTCTTACGTCAACTGTGCAGCTGTCATGGGACGCAGTATGAACCATCCTGTTCTTTCGTGTGATGCTCTCGTTCGTACCCAGCAAGGCAAGCGAACGCACGGGAAAGAAGAAGTAATTTGTATTTCAATGCGTGCAGACTGCGTTCGTGTTGCGCGTCATGTGAAAAGCAACGAGAAAAAAGTGCGTGTCACGGGTGAAGCAGATTTTCCGCAAAAGTAAGCCTCATGGGCAAGAGCAAGTGCAATTCATTCGAGGGCAGTGTTTGGTGTGACAATTTGGGAGTGAAAATCCTTCATCAAATAGCACAACACACGTGCGTCGTCATTCTATTGAATACATATGCACCACATTAGAAGTGTTGCCATAAGTTCCTGCCCTCTCTTTCTCTCAGTCTGTCCTTGCCGAATCCTTATTGTTAAATGTTCTTGTTAAAGATTAAGACGAAATAATCACACAAGGTGTGCATTCATTGCGTCCTTATGCCTTTTTGTGGAACTGTGCGTAGCTGTGTGCGTGTCACCATTCCGGAACTTTGTCGTCCTGGCCCGTGTGTGGTTGGGAGTCGAAGAGTGAAAGCACTCAACACTCCGTCAGCAGCCTCGAGGCGCCATTATAACATTCCCCCGAGTAGTTGAAATTCACACGTTGAACCGAAAAATACTGATGCTTTCGATAAATGTGTGCAGTTCTTCCGGGGAGTCCCGCCACATTACAACGGGTGGTGTAATTCTTTTCCTTTTTCTTTAACGTCAACCCCGGAAAGTGCGTCACATTGTTTCGCGAAAGTGCCATTCTGCCTTCCGACCCGCCCGTGCAATGGTGGTAGTGTGTTGTCTTGACCGTGTGCAGGCGACGTCGGCGACACACGCAAAAGAATTAGCAGCCGCTTTGACGGTTTCCCGATAAACACCTCGCCAGACATCCTGTTGTGTGTTGGATTTGGTTGCTTATTTGTTGCCATCTCAGCCATTTGTTGTGTATATGTGTGTTTGTTGTTTACATTGCGTGTATAGAAGGCCTTCTGCGGCTCGTGTGCGCTACCGTAGTGAAATTGGATGTGAAGGTTCACTGTTCCAAAGAAGGCGGTTCGTGCTGTGTGGTTATTGCGCGTTCTTTTTATTCTGTGACGTTGGCGTGTTTTGTCATACGTAGAAGGCAGTTTTATTGATTTATTTCATCTTTCAGCTTACAAAAAGTGCATCATCACAACGAGACGGCAGTGCAGCAATTGGGAGAAAAGTTTGAAAGTTGCAAACAAAATTATTGAAGTAACACAGAAGCAAAAGATAACCTTGTGTGCAGTGTTGTTCAAAACAAAACAAAACAAAACTACCTCATTCATTGCGTGGCGCAGTGGTTGCTGAGCCTCTAAAGCCTTCGCATAGTAAGTGTGTGTAACAACGGTGCTGCTAGATTCCAAACGGCAGTACTACGGCATCATCTTAACTGAAACGTTAGTCTAAGCAGTCCATGCAAAGATAAACATGTTTTATTCCATTTGTTTCCATTTGCAAAATCAGTTAAACAACTAAAAAGTGAAGCGTGTCTAAAGCTTTCAGAGAAGTGTGTGAAAAGCAAGGCCAAAAAAGTATACCGAAACAAAATTGAAACAGTGTATAGTGTGTGTGTAACATTTGTGCGTGGAGAGTCTTTGATTGAGTAAAAAGAAGAGCTGCTGTTGGAGGCAAGAAAAAGTACGTTCCCGTTTTTTTTCTTCGGCCCGGTCGTATATTCTACGTTCTAGAAAACCCAAACAAAACAAACCGCACTGCGACGACGCGTCTTTTTCCCTCCAGAAGAAAAAGAAGTAGAGGAAGGATCTGCTGTGTGAGCTAAGTTGTTGGTGGTAGTAGTAGCAGTGGTGTGTGGTGGTATTGTGTGAAACGTAGCGGTGCGCTCTTGCTACCCTTTTCGCAATAGAACGTCATCCTGTTTTGCGCTTCACCAATACACCTACCGTGACCGACGACGATATGGCGGGTGTGTTCGATCTGGAACTGCACGAGGAGGAGGACCTCCACGATTCGGACGATGACCGTATCGAGATCGAAGATGTAAGTAAAAGCTCACGATGATAAGATGTCCTTTTTGGCCATTTGTTTTGAATGGCTAAATTAAGAATCGTCCCTTTGTAACGGGGATGAAATTTAAATTAGATTTTTCTATAGAATATCTGCTAAGACAATCGAGATTACGATGAAAAGAATAACAGAGCGTGTTGTGGGTCTTTTTTTATCTTCAATAATTGATAATAGTATAATACTTTCTTCCCTTTTTTTGTTTTATCAGTATGGGCATATCACTGCGGTAAAGTGACATGTAATCATACGAAATGTAATGAAGTATTTTTCATTAACAATATCGTATAAAGATAATGTTTACATTAATGCATTCGTCCAGACGGTCGTGCAAAACAGTCCATGTGTAACGAAATGGATCGGAAACCCCTAAACGGGAGCAATGCCCTCTTAGATATGGGTGGCGAACAGCGCCCCAGCGGGTTAACGATCAGCACGACCGGCGTCTTACTGCTACCCTTTAAACTGTACGCCGGACACATTTTTTACGTTACCCCACAAACTATTACGCTTAATCCTCCCCGTTTCGTTGATGTCAAACACAAATAAAGGAACACCTCAAACTTGAGTGGCAAACCTCCTTTCATTCGATAATGGAGTTGCAAAATGTGAGTATAGTGGGGGTAGTTGCTTTACCTCATACGTCGAGGTCAGGAGAGGTCAAGAACAAGGGCCAGAATGTACGAGAGGAGAGGGTATTGCAAACAGAACGCCCCACCAATGCCGAACCTTTTGAGAATGAAATTTGGAATGCTCCTTCTTGAAGGCAATTTCGCACACAAGCACACACACACATACAAACACTCGAAAACTAATCTTCACCCCAAAAACCGGATGGGAAGACACTGACCGCTGCTGCTCCCCATGCCCATGGTTGAATGTACTTCATTCAAGCTCTCGCCCCTCCGAAAGAACGCACTCAACCAGACAAGGTTAAATAGAGAGAACAAGAGAAAGAGCGATATGCGAGAAAGATCGGAAGAAAAGCATGCGAAAGACCGACCGCTGTTGTAGACAAAGTACGCAGCCCATACGCAGCATGCCGAACGCAGCCATCCGGGCAAGAAATGGAATGAACTGGCCTCCCATCACCCTCGCGCCGCATCCTTAAGGGGAAAGTTCTTTGACACCTGACGCGGTTTTTTTGTTGCGGTTTGTTGTTGTACTGTTCGCTTGGTTTGCTTGCAGCAGCATGGCGCTTGGGCGGTTACTTATTTCGCCAGACACGGGATCAGAACGAACTCGAATGCGCCCGTATATTCGGGCGAATGTACGAACCGAACCGAACGAGAACCGGTGAATGTGTTGTCTGTGCTCTGTTTTGACCGGCTTTCGTGCTTTTGCCACTGCTGCGTTAAGGTTAACTTATGGGGACGAACGAGGCCCTCACACTCTTACAATCTTCTTCATATACATATGCGTTTCGTTGTAGCTGTGATTGTCCTTGTTTTTGGGGTTTTTTGCTTTGGATGACGATTGCTTGCCTTCCGGGGGTTGAAGAACGTGCGTACACTTACACACAACTGGCAGATGTAGATCCAACCATGCAAGCGAACGCCAAATCCCTCCTGGGCATCGTAATTTCGAAGAGTTCAATAACATCTTTCGCGAGGATCCATTCGAATATGCATCTGCTCAATTGTTTTGTTCTTTTATATTTGAAAATACTGTTGGCCGCATTCTAGTTTTTCCGAGCTACGCCTGAAAATATGCAATTTGCAGGGTTTTATAGCACTTTTAACTGTCCTGCGAGTTTAAGAGGATAGTTTCCATGTGGTTTCCCATTCATAGGTGGATTATTTTCAGTTCAATAGCTTAAAAAGGTAATTCAATTATGAAACTATCTAACGCACGTGTGAAGTATTAAGATATATTATTGCTAATGCTATTCACATTGAGCCGTTAAAAAAAGAAAAAAATCAATGTAATTTATGTTTTTTCCTTTTTGTAATATTAGTTTTGAGTATTCAGGTTTTGCTTTTTCATTTGTCCATCGCTTGGAAATCCCCAAGTCATTCAACATTCGTCATCATTCATGCCATCTCTATTGTACACTTCGTACAAAAAAGGGACCGCAACTAATAGCGTTTTGATTGATCCTCACCCCATTCGGGTACGGGATGTTCATGCCCATAACTGCCAACGTGGTGTACTACGGGTGCAATGTTGCACCGTACTACTACTGCATTAAGCACACACACTAACGTATTGTGTGGATTGTCTTCTACTGCTTTCGTTTCCATTCATACCATGTGACATCCACTTGGTTGTGTTTACTCACGTTGGCGCACAGTTGTTCTTGCTGTGCTCTCCATAACACACGCGCGAGTGCGCGATAGTTTTTCATTGACGCTTGCTCCCCGTGTTTTTTTTTTTTTTGTTCTCAATTAGCCTTTCATCACCCCACATACTCTCGGTAGATACCACCGCCCATTGGTCATTAAACTCTCCAACGGCTCGGCAACGGCAGCAAAACAATGCTTTATACGAACAAAAAAAAAAAAGATGACAAACATCATGACCGTGTCTTGACGTCATGGAGGCGTTACAAATGTGCCGTAGATAAACGGAATTTGCAACAGCCAGTGTATCGTGGTGGTGCTGCATTAACTCTCAGGTTATCTGCCCTGTTTGCCTGCCCCAAAGAGGAGCTAAGGGATGAAGAAAAAAGGGATCCAAATTGCGTCCATTTGGAATGTACGTCTAGCATTCCTTTGGCTCGCTCGTGGAAGCAGAAGCGCAGGCAGAAAATGAGAACAGGTTTTTCCGGCACGGAATTTGTTCCGCGAAGAAAAATTGCCCCAATCGGGCAATGTGAGAAAATAAAACCCGTTGGTCAATGGTTCGATTGATTTTTGGATCTCTTAAGCGAATGGGAACACTCTAGCTTCTCTTTTTCTTTCTCTGTCTGTGCCCACGTGGTACATGACCTCTCCGAGGCACATTTTTTATGTTTTTTTCATGTGTTCTTGGCATCGATTGAATGACTCATCGATGATCAAGCTGGGAATGTTGTACTTTTTTTTTTTGCATTTGGTTTGCCATGCTGGTTTCATACACGTAATAATCGTTTGGTGTTGTGTGACTCATAGTTTTGTTATTTACTTTTTATTCGTTCAACGATATTACTTATCAAGTAAAACAGCACTTGCACTTCACAATAATATTGTATCATTTAAACTGTGCTTCAACGTAAACTCCTTTCAGCTTGAAGTCCACTTGTTCCTTTTTACTGCAGCTTCAATAAATCCTTGTCCAATCTGGAGTGCTTGCAAGTGGCAAATCTCGCAATCTCGCAACAAGTACGACTTTCACATTCCTTTTCCCCTAGTTCATTCTTTAAATGCCATCTCTTTGAAATTGCTGCAAAAAGAAAACACTAAAAGGTGTCCATCGTAGAAGCGAAGAAGGTATGAAAATGAAGGTGGCTTAGGCTTTCCGTTTTGTTTTTGCACTATGTGTGTGGGGCTGGTGTTTTTGTTGGTGTATGCGCATGGCATTGTCGTCTGTTGGTATGCAAATCAGGTGTTTGCTTACCTTTAGTCGCCATTCGACCGCCAGCATTTTTCCTTGAGCTTGAACTTGTCCACCACATCAAGCAAGTCAGTTCTATATAAACCTGTTTTCAGTATCGTATTTCAAATTTGTTTACAATTCTTACTTTTTTTTTCATTTTATTTTACATGTATACGGGATTGTTGAGCCATATTTTGTTCAACGTTTCGCCACAGCGAAACCGAAACCTTTGCTATCATGCAAAGTACTAAGCTCAGCTCAAAGGTGCGAAAAAATCAACAAATCTGACCCCATTTTCAACCTCTCTACTGCCATGCTCTACTTTGTACTATGCGCGATTGGTTGCAAAGGCTCCATTTTGTGATGTTTCGCACAGTATCCCAACCCCCCTCGGGGGGGTGGTAAGCAAGAAGGCAAGTGGCTTTGCAAAAAGTAACAGTAGTAACGGGTCGCAATCATCATCCTCATTACCTTCATCATCATCATCATCATCATCCACATCATGACGAGGTTTGTGTTTCCCTTCCTTTTGCATTTGGCCACATTCACAAGACGCAAGACATTGGATGCGAAACCTCATGTGAGACGGAGGGTGGCTTACGCAAACGGCGGCATGTTGTGGCTGTGTGTTATGCATTGTGGTGGAGCAGGAGGGGAGGTAGGAGTTGCACTACGACGCATGAATGTCGGCAGCTGAGAATGGAATTTGCAACTCGCCTACTTTCCCTTTAGTCGAGCAAAGTCCAAATGGGGTTGAGCGTTGTATTTCAATAGTTTAAGCTCTGGTTAAGCTAAAGATTTGTTTAAACCCCCTCAAAAAGGGAGGTTGATTTTATTTTGTAGTGGATAACATATATTATGTCGCCGTTCAATATCTGTTTGGATCAAATGGGTTTGATCGTTCTGTTACAATAGTTCAAGCTCAGTTTAAGCTTAAGACTCTTGCTTCTTAAGAATTATATTAAAAGTTTGGATCAACTAATTAAACTCTGTTCTGGTAGTATTAATCTAGTGCAATGGAAATAACTTCTCACTACAACTTTCATGAAATATTCTACTTGTTTGATAACATTTTGCCTACATCTTCAAAAGACTGTTTCCCCTATCTTCCATCGATCGCTTTTAGATCACTTGAATCGTGCAATTAAATTTTCCATCAAACACTAATGCCTTCACAGTATCGTTTTCCTGTTCGCAACCACCGGACCGTGCGTCCGTGCGTGGCACTGGTAGGTGTCGAATAACTCACGTAGCTAAATTTATGTATCACAATACCATCCTTTGCTGCAACAGAGATCGCCCACACGTACTGTAACGAATGCGATACGGCGATTTGGTGTGCTGCCACCGACACCGTGTGGTGTTGGCAGACGGTTGCAGAAGGACTAGGATCTTCTGAAATTATAATAGAAGACGTGTGGCGCCGTCTAGAGCGTGATTGTGACTAAAAATATACACCCGCCAGAAGGGTGTACGGGTTGTTGTGGTGCACCCCGGAGTACTTGCCGTACTTACCCCGAGGGGGGGAATCCCGGCATTGGTGACATTGTTGTTGGAGAAATTTTCCAAAACTCCCACTCGTTCGCAAGGGCAAGGAATACATAGCGTCTGTAGACGGCAGAAGCTTACTCCTCTGTTGCTTGTCCTTTGTTTTCTATTATTTAGCTATTAAGGAAGTTTGAGGATGGCGTAGGAAATTCAAGTAATACACTGCTTTTTTTTTTATTAACATCCTTTAACTCTGCCAGACATTGGCCTCTGATGTCGCCTACGTTGGTGGCGTTCTCGGTCTCGTAGACAGTTCGTCCTATCCTATATATATATAGTTCCGGGGAGGGAATTGAGATTTGCCGTACGGTGTGTGTTTCCGTTTTCTGCGGCCTGTTTCCCTTTTTTTTTTCTTTTTTGAGACCGGCAGAATTATTTTTAGAAAGTTTTACTTCTTGCAAATCAGGTAGAGAGTGCGCGCGGTTTCCGTGGTGTTTTTGCCTTCACTCTCGATCTCTCCCTTTCGCACTCTCTGTTTTCCGGTCTGTCAGCATCCGTTGAAAATTAAAAGGAAAGCATTTAAGGAATTTCCATTTGCTTCACCGGTTCAATGGTATCGTCTTCTAGTTGGTGGTAGTAGTGGTTGCATTTCTTATTTAGCTTTGGTTTTGAAGCAATGCGTCATGCTGAGATTTCCTTTCGCCACTATGAATCATACCATTTCGTTAGAGATTTTCCTCAAATTTGGAGGTTTGCTCATCTGCATATGATATATGAATAATGCAAGTTTTCCGACCAGTGTATGGGGATTTCCCCGAATTGGGAAAACAACCATGAAAGGTAGGTAAATTATGATTTTGTTTCTCCTTTGAGGTTGAATGAATATCTGAAAGATCTTCAATGATAACAAATCTATGGGAAAAAATTGTTTTCCATAACAGCGACCAATCCCTCCAAACTACCTCCAAGAAAAGTTATTTAACTTCCTTGCTAGCAACTGGATGGATGGAATCCACATTGAGCTTCACCTTCCGTAACAGTCGAAGGTATCAACTCGAAGGGTGAACTTCTAGGGTGAAAACGAGTAGGAAGGTCTTTTTATCACACCCCCCCTCCCTCCAAAAACATCCACTGATTACCAAACCGGAGTCACCAATAGACCAATGGTGTGTTCGGTCGTATCGCTTCCTCACTGTTTTCTGTGAGTGTGTGTGTCCAGGTCTGTCTAGTGGAGTTAAGAAAACATCGCACCACAAACAAGCAAAAAAAAAAAACCGCTCACACATAAAACATGCTCCACCGTTAGGCACACATTCAATCTATCGCGTGCTTCCCACCCCAAAGTGTGGAGGCAAAAAAGCGAAAAAAAGATAGATACCAACCCCAAGCCCAAAAGTAGGTCAATGACGAATAGGTTTGTTAGACGAAAAACCGGGCCAGCATAATAGAAGAGAAGGAAAACCGACCTCAGCAACGATCAATGTGTGTGTGTTCCTGTCGGTTAGATTGATTCACGCGATTATGCCACAATGGAGAACACACAGAGCGACATAGCAAAAGCATTGGAAGCATTGGCCGGTTAGTTGTGCGCTGGAAGCAAAAAAAAAAGGTCGAAAGGGTAGACATTCGCTTTTTCGTTTCGTTTTCTGTTTCATAAAATAATCTATTAACGGGGCTTTTTTTTTACAAACATTGGTTCATCGCAAATGTTTTCATGGATTTTGATAAGTTTATTACACTCTGCTATTATATACTTTCACTCGTGGAAGAATTCTAAATATTTTAAAAATTGCTTTCAAATCATAACGAGTATAATTCCTAATTTGCGTTTTTGTCATGATTGTTCACGCCTGTAGGTATGCAATTTATTCCTTATATTATCCATTAATTCATCAAAGCTATGTTGGGATATGTTGAATACATTAGAAAAGTCGAGAAGTGCAAAAACTTACACCTAATTACACCTTAAAACACTAAAATCCTTTAATGCGTGGTTATAGCATACATTTAGGCGTTTTAATCAATTATTTTATTAACCGATTCTGAATGTTTGTCTTTTAGCTATGCAAAACAGTTGGGATATAGAGATAGAAGCTAAGTTTTAGTCACTTCCAAACGTAGAAATATGTCTCTCTTTTGAAGATGACATAACAAAACTCCCATTGTGGTGCTGATGGTTTTGGTTGGTGAATGTAAATGAATAAACTACAAACTGATCACCACAGAAAGTTCTCAAGCCCACACCTGCCCAGTTTAACCCAGTGTGTTTGAAGTAACATTAAATGCACCTTTCTGCTCAAGCAATCACTAACGAGATGGGTGGCTGTAAAGCTGCCCACCCCAGTAGTGATAAGATATGGGGTTTATCTCAACCACCAACACCACATGAGTCCACCCGTTGTGTGAACGTACACAGACCAAGGTGGATTGTATAAAGAAGTGGTCCTATTAATGCGAGACACAAGAAAAACCTGATTGCACCGACATAGTTGCTGTTGAATAATCAATCAGGCACATATTTATTAGGGGGAGCTTTACTATTGAAGCGGCTCAATTTGCTCGCTACGCTTTGAGCTGTTCTGATAATCTGCGATGTGGGTTTTGCTTTTGTTCGGGAAAAGGTTTTCACTTGCATTGGGGGATGGCAAGTCCCTTTGCCTTTTCCTTTTTGCCGGCAACTCCTGCCCCAAACCGGCTAAATATACGATCGGTCCGTTACACAAGAAAACCGAAAGTCTCTCGAACGCCGCAACGGTTGGGTCGGAATGTGTATCAGTAGGTCACAGCCAGTGCTCTCTGCACCGTTGCCGCTCGCGAGGGGCAGCTGTGACACAGTTTCCGATGATTCGCATTCCACGAATAACTGTTTACAGCTGTCGAGAGCAGTTGGAATCCCGCTGTCTGCCTCGTTGTTCAGGAACTGACCGATGGTGAATTTGATCAAACAATTATGCACTTGATTGGGAATAAATACGTCATGTTTTGAGAAACATGGTAATCGCACTGTCAAAACACTAATTTCCGCCTTTACATTGTGCTTCAGAGAAACAGGAAGAACAGGTGTGTGTAAATATTGGTACGATCGATAGAATCGGACACGTTTTTAAATGCTCGACCCAATTGAAATGTGACTAAAAGTTTACATCGTAGTTCCAGCTTACACGTGTTTGATTTCACTTCAATACAATTACAACCAAACAAGATGGAGTAGGGGACAGAGGGAAGACGACTGAGTGGAAAAGGACACATTTACTGACGCAAATGCGTCGATACTACGAACGGTTCTGTCCATAACAATTCACTGTTTTTACTGCGTCATTTGTATTTGGTACACGTGCAACTGCAACTATGGCTTTTCTTTGATGCACTTACGGCACAGGAAGAATGAGGAAAAATATGCAAGAGAAATATAGTGTGGTGAAAGTGCATGTGCAATGTTGTGCCATTTTGAAAATATCAACCAACAAATTGGTATAAAAGTAAAGAATTTTATTTTAAATAAATAATAAAAAAAAGAAAAAAAATAAAAAATAAATAAATAATTTTTGAAATAAAAGCAAGAAGAATATTTGTGGGATAAAAACAGTAATCCAGATGCGTTTATTCTATTTGTTGAAACATTTGTCTTAAAAGTCATAAACCATTGCTATAAATGTTACTCATCCGTTTTGTTGAAAATGTTTTATGATTTCATAATTTATGTGTCGCGCGTTGGCGTAATAAAAATAAATCCCTTCCATTAATCATCAAATGCAGCATTTGATCGGCGAGTGTGCGTGTTCCTCTCCGTACGTTCGATGCATCCGTCGTTGTTGCATGACTGCGTCAGCTGCAGATTGCATGTCGTCGCTTTTGTCACGATGTTATGCTGCAACCAGAGCATAATAGTGTTTTTGTGTAACTTTCTGTAAACCCAACCCGATAAATATACTTCGTGCGTGGGAGTATTTCTTTCCTTTTGTTCACTTTCTCTCCTCACCATTCCCCGGGGGGAGGGGGTGCATTCGGATAATGCATTGGAAAATCACACATACGTACAGGCGCAGACACATTCGGACCGGTGTCGTCATCGTGTGTAAAACCATTGAAAAGGCATAGGCCGAGAATGAGGTCACCGTGGCACATGCAAGAGAAAGATGGACGCATAGTCACATAAATCGATAGCAACACTACTACTACTGGTGGGGATGAGAAAATCTCCGCTTACGTCATCACCTCTTGCGCGTGACCTTCTCCGTGCTACCCGTGGTTTGCGTGGTGGCGGTATTTCCGCTTCTTGTGATACTTTTGTTCCTTCTACTACGCGAGCTCACTACAATGTGCAATGGTGCATCATAACGCTCTCGCCGTACCGTATAATGAATGGAAGGCAGCGATCGTGGATACACGCGTGAATATTGCGGCGATGCAAAACAACAACAAAATGATGTGTGTGTGTGTGAGAGAGCGCTCGTGTTTTTGTCTTGCTGCAATTGCAAGTTTGCTGCACACGCATCTACTTCATGCACGGGGCCGACGTTTGGTCGGGGGGAGAGTTATTATTGTGTATATGGAGGAGTTGAAGGGTGGCGATAAGCAGCGATGTTGTGGTGAAGGGAGAAGGGAGTAAAAGGTACTATGTGAGGAAACAAATAAACAAACAAACGTTGT
>KI423308.1:4357-28524 GCA_000473375.1 Anopheles culicifacies
CTCGTCGAGAAGTTTGCAGGATTTTTTTTCTTTTTTTTTTTGTAATTAAAATATATCTTTCTATATCCAAGTTTGAGTTATTAGAGGAGTAGTATTTCTCGTCGGATGTGTCTCACGTATATTGAGTCATTACTCTGATTCCACTCGGTCACGAGACACGGCTGCCACAAACGTGCGTGTAGAACATTGTGCTAATCGAGTGGAATACATACTAACCACATGCCACGAACATAAAATGGCATAAAGTAAGTCGTCAGTAAGAACTGGAGTATCTTTTCATAGCTCGTTGGTACAATTGTTGGGTTTTTTTGATGACGGAATTTATGGGCTTAACGAAGTTATTTCATTCACCGCCGAACTGCGTCTCACGCCGCCATTTCTTCTGTTGGTTGCGTTTTGCGCACCACAATTTTCGTAACCCACGTGAACGCTGATCAAATGAGACCACTCATCGGGCACGCGACAACTCGTCCAACGCAAGAAGCTGGTGCTACACCGTGGGTGTGTTGGGTGTGGACGGGAAGGACGGTGTTGGCATTGATGTTTCTGATGCCGGATGTTAAAATTATGTCTCACATAAACTCGCACTTTGGCACCGGGAGCCGTTAACGACAAACGTGGTTAACGGTGATGACGCTCGCCTATCGCGAGAACCGTTCGCTGCACCATTGCATCAACTTGCGAACGGACCCGACATCAATTAGACTCGATTATCTTACCACAGTGGCATCACTTGGTCTGTTTGTGGACGATATTTCATCCAAGCGTTTGCAAATTTTGAGTACAACACTAAATGCTTCAGGAATGATGAAAAGACCACTCGCTTTGGGATGATTTGGAAAGACTGGCGCATAAGTGACGAATTAAAATCATAATTTATCAGCCATGGTGACATAAAGAACGAATGAAAACGAATGTCTTTTCCACTCTTGGATGTGACATTTTTATGTGCCCGCAAGATTTGCTTACCAGAAATATTACTCTGCTCGGTACAGCTAGTGTGGTGTGAATGGAATGAAAATTCTTCAGTCAATTAGTACCGACATGGCCGGCGAATTGCTAACTTCGTCTTACTGTCATCGCCAAAAGTTGAAACTCCGCGCACACACATACTCAACGATGAACTACGCCATACCATCTTAAAGCCCGGGAAACACCACCTCAGATACAGACAGTAAGGACCACTGGTCAGACGGTTTCGTCGGATTTGCTGGCAATCATCTCGGGCCAGTTTGTCGACGGTAATTTGTTGCAATAAAGTACAATTAGCGTGACATTTCGCAATGTCGGACCCATTACGGTTGGGTGGGTGCTGTGTGCTTAGTGGCGATGATGCTGGGAATAGCTAGGTTATGGGTCATGTGTCCGCACGAATTAAGATGAGTCGCGTGTCTGCTGTATATCGATTGCTTGTGGGGGATTTTTTAGAAAGAATTTTAGTGACATTGATCTAACTAGGCGGGATCCAGTGATAGGGAAGTAGTAATAGAGTTGGGCTTTCATAAGATAGAACCAATACCAAAACTAAAAGATCTGTGAACTGTTTAAAATTAATCGTATATGGGGGTTCATGATGACTTAGCCAGTTTTTTGCATGTTTTGCAGTTTTTTTGCATGCATTTTGACGTTTTGAAGCTAGTTCTGCATAAAAATTGACAAGCAATATAAGCCCTTGCTATAAACATTAGACTCTGGTATATGGAAGGTGTATTTTTATTTCTTTTGTTGGGGGCCGGTGAACAAGGAGATAGTGGCGCTGATCTTGGAACGGACTGAATTGAGGTTCGAATCCATTCCTGTCCGTTCTGACTATTCTGATGCGAGTAGTCACGGTAACCATAAATAGCAAACCAATACCGCCCGAGGTCGTAGAGCCATTCAAGAGGAAACAATTTGGGCGCCATTTTCGGAAGGCTAGTCAAATTTGTATGGAATTCGGTTCTGTCATATTGGGAACTGTCATTTATTACGTTCAGCGATCATCTGCCAAAATGATATTTCTGTTGACAAACATTTCAGGGTGAGTGTACCTTTTTTGGTGTGAATGCTCATATTTTGACAGAAGCAGACTGAAAACATTCAGTTTTTCTAGCTGCACTCATCATAGACCCTATTATTGAGCATTTATTTGCTACTAAATAATCGAAAAATTGTAAAAAATATATATATTGCACACGTTGTAATTCCCTTAAGCCTTCATACGAAAAATCTGTTGAACAAAACAGAACGTTGAAATAAACTTTGCATAAGTAATAAGTATGGCTAGGCTTAGGTTCCCTCCATGATGATGAACTCCACCCCAATTCATTTTGCAAAACCTTTTAATAACCAATTAAAAATTCATTCACGCCTCGTTGTGTTTGTAGTGTGTCGCGTCGGTTACGAAGGCGGTGTGGGTGCATGCCCTCACACACCGTCTAGCATCCGGCTCCATTGTTTGCTCAAACAGCTCCGCCCCGGGTTGTAGGGGCAGGTAAGGTCAATTAGTCAAAAGTGGAATTACATGCAAACTTTGTCAGTGCGAAATCATGGAGGTGTCATGCTATGCCACAGCAGAACATACTCACAAGCAAGAGAGTCGTCTCTTGGGAGACACTTCAGGCTATCAAAAAAAAACTTATATTAAAAATAGTTGTTATCAAACTGATTGATTGCCAAAATATTAGTGCGCTGCAGTAGAACTAGTCACACAATTTCCGCAATAGTACTACTATTTTTTTTCAATAATTACATGCTAAATCCACAAACGCGCCAGCTGTCCAAACAGACACCCAAGTGATTGAGGCATTTGTTGGTTTTCGCCAAAACTGTAGCAGCATCACGTACAACGTTAAATATGTGCATAATAAATGTGTGGAAAAAACTCCCGAGGCAGTTTGGGGAGCGCACAGTATTCGCCGAAGCGTAATAGCAATGTTGATCCTAATACTATCCAGAGTGGTTCACTGGTGGTGTGGATCGTTGCTTCTAGGAGTTTGTTCGCAAGTAACAATTAGGTTCTACCCTTCGGGAGGATGTGTTGTTTTTGTAAGACATGAATTTTCCCGAGAAAATTATGTTCCTTCCCGATGCTCGATGGCAGGAGAAGCAGAATATAATGCCTGAAAGGCTAATGTATGTACGAAGCTGTGAGGTGATGGATACTTGCATTGAAGTAAATTATTTGAGCAGGCGTTCTCGTTCTTTTTGCCGATGTTTGCTTTTGGAAGAAAAAGTTTGTTATTTGCTTTTTTAAGATCATCTTTGGAGTCGATCGTAGGATTAATTTAATTAGGGTGCATTTTTAATGGTAACAGCGATAACGCGAAGTGTGTGTGTTTTTCTCTTTGAAATTATAGAGACTTTGGTCTTGAGAGTGATTTGAAACCCTGTAACTCTGTGTTGACATTCACCGATTGGAAATTCTATTCTCGGAAGAAAATATTGCCATCTTCCATTTTTCACGATCACAACCAATTTGATCTTGATCTTCGGTGTGTCTCACACAAACCGGGTAGGTTGTATCTGATTTCAGTTTCAGTCCACCCATGCTGTTTTTCGGCTGTGTGTGCCATGGTGGATATTTATGTTTTTTCCCCATTTTCCACCAGTCGGAAAACTCGGCATGCTTCGGGCTAGTTCTTGGTCACAAAAAAAACCAAGCTCTGTGTAAGAAGCAAATGGTTTTGCACTTGCACAGTGGTTGGTGTGTATGCCGGTACGTGTGTTTGTTGTGCGTGCGCGTGTAAGGCATCCGTAGGTGTGTGGTGGCTTCGCCAGTAATGGATCTGCCGCAGTGTGCACGTTTCGGCGTCATATTTTCTCGCTGGTGGTTTTTCATTGTGTACTTTAGCTGCTTCTCGCTTACCACCGGCCCCTGTGTGTGTGTGTGAGCGCGCGTGTGTGTTTGTGCTTCATTATGCATTTAATTTATGCATGTGTTAAAAGAAAAGCAACATCCCACAAGGCAGAGTTACGCGAGAGGGGTCCACCACAGTGCAACGCCCGCGTCACCATTTTCATCGGTTTTATCAACGCACCACCAACATTGGCGCGAACCCTCCCGTACAACGTACGCCGTAGCGGATTGAATTATTAAAGGCATGCTTTATTGCGTTTTCTTTCGCGGCGTACCATTGGGGGTGCTGGACTGTGTTGGCGATTTTGTGGCAATGTGTGTGTGTGTGTTTGTTGGTCGTTTCGCACGGTTTGTTTTCGATACCGCGTTTGCATTCCAACTGTGGGTTTTTTTTTGCGTTTGCCACACGAAGTGAAAAAGTCGCTTCCAGGGTGCTCCGGCTGGTGCTCTACGTATCGGAACAATTTTCCGTTCGGGTCGTTCCAGTATGTTGGGGAGGTTTGTTTTTATGTTTTTGTTTGCTTCTTCCAATAACTCTCCACTACTCTCCATACACACATACACATCTGTAAGGGGTAGGACAAACCGCGTTTGCTGCTGCTGCTGCTGCAGTGCCGAGTTTCTTCCCCGGTTTGCCCAAAGGCACGTCTCTGCCCTCGTTCGTTGGGCTTTCTCCTTCGGGTTGTGGTTTTTCATTTGTGCAAAAATTTCCCATCGCCAGAGCATAGCTGGTTGGCTGGTTGGTAAGGTCAACAGAAGTTACTGCCGAATGCTTTCGTATGTAAACCGACGCTAGTACATGCTGCTGGGGTTGTTTTCGATGCATCAGTGCAGTTGCACGGTTGGGTATGAGTTGTTTTCTTCTTTTTATGCGTCCTATTATGCTGTGAGTGAACAGTCATGAAGCTACTGAATGTTTGTGGCAGGACTGCATTTGTCCGTCTTCACTGCAATCATCTCGAGTGATTAGACTCTGTTTGATCTTCGTTTGCGGTATGGTTGTACGATTGCATCTGTTATGAAATAATTCTGAGATATTGCGGAAATTGTAGGTAAGCAGTTGAGTGAATCAATTTTTGTGGTATTTTTTTTATAATTTAAATAATATTCAGACGTCAAGATGATTGAGGTGCGCTCATGGTTTTACGCCTCACTTGCTGTTTCGTAGTTTTAGACTGCTGCTTTGTCGTGTACGGTGTCATTCGCTTCACATGGCCAACACTCCGGAGTCTGTTGAGTGATTTGCCATCTTCTCCAAGATCTGGCTCAAGATATTGATCTGATTAGTGACTAATTTTCCTCTCTAATAACTTCCAAATGTAGCAATACGGCCTGGCCGTTCTTCATGAATAAAAAAAAAAACTTCCAAATGTCTCTTTTACGAAGAGGGTCAGTCAAGCTTGTAATGATAAGAAGAATATGCTGAAGGCCATATTCAACATCCTACTACTAATTCATGTACTACAGCTAATTTGAATGTTTAAATGTTCGTAAAGTTTTATTACAATAATATAAAGAATGTTTTACGAGACTTTATAAGAATATACTCGCATTGTTCGTAAATGCAAGGTAATGGTTTATTTTGAATTGTACCCACAAATAAGTAAATCACAATGAAAATGGATTGCAAAATGTCACAACAAGCTAATCAACCATTGCGACAAGACAGCGACAGCGTCATTAGGAAATGTATTTACCGGATGGTATAAAAGAACGGAAAGGAAACGTAAAAGAGCTTCCTTTGCCCGTGAGTTCCAATTTCAAATTCAAACCATCACTTCTTTACCTTATCCTGGTCACCATATTCCATTCCTTACTCTTCGTTGATTTTTTACTCTAAAGGACACGCTGGATTTGCCATTTTTCATGGAAATCCAATTCAATCCCGGCGCCGAAATGAATAAAGATCTGTCGGTGGATTTAAATGATTTAGCCATCATTGGGCCGTCTGCCGTGTGCGACACGGTGAGGAAAATTCGGCAGCCTTACCTAAGGCAGGACGGACCAAGTGCGATTTTATCATCTCATCCCATTTAGCCATCCATCACGGTCGACGATATAACGTACAGTTTAGCTCACGGGTTCGGAATTTTCGGCGGCTGGACGTATCCGTCATTTATTACGTTTCCGGGTGACATTTGCTCTGAATGTTTTGTGTATGTGTGCGTGTACCTTCTGTGAGGTTCGATTCGTGAGGGCGCCTGTTGCTTTGATTCCCCGGTCGACAGGAGTCGTCCTAGATGGTTTGATATGATGCTGGGTAATGAATTGGAAAACAACGGTCACTTGGCCTCTCCCAGCAGGACCATTTTTTTTATTTTGGAGCAAGAAGGCTTCATTTCATGGGCATGTTTTGTCCAAACGGGTTGAAATCCAATATCCAACAGGGACGATGAGATGGATTGGTTTTTGGCTGTATGAAGGCATAGTTGGTTCTTGTTTATCATGTTTTTTTTTGTTTATACTATTATTGTAGCACAGTGTTAACATAGTGCTCAGCATGAATTGGGAAAAACAAATGTGGAATAATGGATTTCATCAACAAAGTAATTTCGGTGGTGTGTTACTGCTTTTGTAGTCGAATTTCGTTTGGTATTTGTAAATGTAAAATAAAATTCAAGAATGAGAGATTCAAAACAAGCTAATGTGGTTAGGAAATTAGAAGGTCGTTATGTAAGTCGACTTTTTAAAGGAAGATGAAGCCTTAGATCATCCGCACATAAAAGATAAATTCAATTGTATACAGCAGTAACATCCTTGAAAAATAACGAGCATAGAGCCACGATACTACTCTCCGGAGTTCTAGGCTACTGCATCGAGCGCTTGAGGAATCCACCATTCTACTAGATATGTAAGTGATAACAGCTATTGGTCAGGTACGATTTGAACTACTCCACCAAAAGGGCAGTAAAACCCTATTGGGATGTTGTTGCTTATCTTCTTCTTCTCTGGCTCTACAACCTCGAGAGGTCTGTCATTTCTGGCTTCCGTGAGTTGAAAGTACCCGCAACAGAATAATCAGTCCTGCATACGGGGGAACAGCCCGAATGGGATTCGAACCACGGTCCTGTCCGTTCGAAAACCGGCGCCTCAGTCTCCTCGGCCACCGAACCGCTCCAGTTGCTTATAGTAACCCATAAATTCCCAAAAATACATCAATGTATGTACATCTTTGTTTTCATAACATGGTTTTCATTTTGTAAAGCAATATGCGGATGAAGGCAAATTATCATGTGGAAAAGGCTTGTATGGGCTGTAAAATTTTCAGCACAAGCACAGCTGACAGACAGCACAGCATAATCCATCATAATTTATTAAATAAATATTTCGAAGAATAATCAAATGCCATCGAACGGCTTTCACATACGTATGATTTCATTTAACTATTTTTTTTTTTGCGAACAGTAGCGCAGTGTAATTTGCGGAAGGATGGGGTAAGGTGGGTGGGAAATGTCATTTTCCGCTATCATATTACCTCATCTTATTAAAGTTAATTTTCCAGCTCGTTGAAGAGTGGCTGAAACGCATTGCTCGCAGACGTGTCTTTACCGGCGAACGATTTATGAATAATTCAATTAATATCCGCTTTGTACGCGGCACGAATGCTAGCGAGCTATGGAAGGTTTCCCGATGCCTTTGCCCACGTGCTTTACACATCGATTGCAACCCATCGTGACGCTAGGCGTAGAAGCTTCGTAGAATTTCGGTATTCTAATTTTGATGAGCAAAAAGCATTAGAATTTCCTTTACAAAAAAAAAAAAAGATTTCCCTCGCAAAAAGGATTTCAAAGCCAGGAACGATGGAAAATCTTCTAAAGTTGATAAGTACACGTTTTCTAAAGTGAAAATAGCTTTCCCAGCACCAGCACAATCGTTTATCGTACAGCACAGAAACATCATCTGTCAAGGATTTTGGTCGGTAGGAAAGTTTTGGTGTATGGCTCGGTTGAAATTGAACTTCTGCCAACAATGGATGCACGGTAAGATTAGAGCTACTTTCCGAAATTCTTTCTGCCGAATTCTTTTTACTGCAAAATGGCTGCAAAGTGACAGTGGGCAATACAATTGCCCAACATAATAATCCATCACAAATCGTCTTCCATCGAAAATTGTTCATCTGTAACTGATACGCGCTGGAGAGAGGGAGAATAGTTCCAAAAGAGTTTGATACTTTGCCAACACCGGTGTTCATCTTTCGATACACAGCACTTAGACGTGCTCGGTAAGGTGACAGTGAGCTATTTGTCCTAGAACATCAGTGATTAAAACTTAGATTTTCGATCGATATAAACTCCCGGTACGAAAACGTTGGTTTTTTGGAGTATACCGTAGCGTAATTAAGAATCGACTTCTTTGGCTTGCAGTATGCTAGTTATAAAACCACTAGGGACAGAGAACTAAGTATAGAACAGACAGTTGCCCTAGACCAAACGGAAGACATAAAAAGGTTAAGTTTGTAGTTATCTGATGCTATCCATCCCAAAGTCATATAATCAATTTTCTGTGCTCTGCAAACACTGACAAGGATACAGACGAGTGATGGGCGAGATAGTCGCTACTTCAGGACGTATCGTTTGTTACGAAAGCATTTATCTATAGCACTTAGACCACAGTTAGTGGCACCATCGGGGAGGTGGGTTTGTCTTTATTGTCATGATAAGAGAAGAAGCATCTCGATTCAGTCATCTTAAATTCTATGTTATTGATGGGAGATGAAAGTCATGGCTAACGATGGGAAGAGAGCCTATTGTCTCCCTTCGTATTATATCTTTTGTGCCAGGATGAAATCAACTTCAATATTCGGGAAGTAAATGAATTTGTAATCAAAAACTCCTTCTTTTTATCAATCTTTAAAGTTCTTGATGTGTAAATGAAAAGATTATTCTCCAATATCTTTATTTTAAGTAAGTTTTCGGCTTAGCCAAGATTTTCAAAATATTACAATCACATGGATCATTAAAAAAGATACTCGTTATTCCTCTAAACTCTCTGCCGGTCCTTTATACTGTCAAACCATTAGCGTTGCCGATAGCGGGAAAAGAGATTTACAATCGGGTAGCAGGCTTACGGAGGAAAGCGCAAACGACATTTTAATAATGCGCCGTTAAAACCCCTTCGTGGTGCGTAGATGTAATGGAAAAAAGATTTCCAAAACGGCGAAGGATAATGCGTTAAAAATAACGCACAACGGCGATTGGGACGGATAAAGGATACTTTGAGGGAACAGATATAAAGGTAAACAATAGGATTGCTTTTACGAAAGTATGATTTGGTTCTTGCTTCCTTGGAGCTGTGGTACAATAAATGGTGGGAGGTGGGAATATCTTTCCATGCCTATTGAATTGAGGTGATGTCTGGTCTCAAGTTGACTGACGCATTAACGTGTGAATAACGATAAAATACGTTTTGGAGCCGTTAATGCCTCTTTTATTTGCTGTTGAGCGTGAAAATGGATTCAAGATTTCTTGAGGAAGTAAAATATGTTTTTGATTGATTGAAACAGAATGTTAAGAAATCTTTTAAACCGCATATTTATTGGATAAGAAATTATTATAATAAAAGCTTATATTCATTTACTGAAACTTGTTTATGTGTTACTAATAATATTTTTTCTCTTTTTTTCTTTTAGGATTTTCGAAACGGGTTATATCGTTGTCACATCCCGAAAAAGACTCTAACGTTAAGAGGAAGAAAAATGCGGCACTACAGATGAGCTGTAATCGGTAGTAATTTGTCAGCTATTTTCTGCGACCGGTGGCACTTTCCCGATTTGATTTATACGCTACCGCATGGCGCCTAGCATCCGATGCTAAGCAGAGAAAGGAAACAAAAAACCAGCATTACCACCTTGCAACGAATGGAGTACAGGTTTGGTTGCGATACACACATCGGTAGCCGGTCAGCTGACAAGTGACGGTGGAAATAGTGAGAAGCAGGAAGCAACAAACATGTAAAGAAACCGTTTGCCCACCGTTCAATCGATGCTCTCGCCCGCGATGGTTGCGATCGTATAATAAGACCCTCGATGCACGAATCCCAAGAGCAAGCGTGATAAAAAAAGGTCTGGGAAAAATGTAAACGGATGCCGTCAAAAGAAAACACACACACACACACACACCTGAAAGGAAAATTATGCTACATTATGATCGTGGAAGTTGCTGTGGGACACGACGGTGCGCAATGCTATAAAGAAAATTGAAAGTGAAACCAGCAACACCGCTAAATTGCAGCTGCTACCACCGTCAGCGGCTCGCAGATCACCGTCGCACTAATGTCCATCCGTTTAGACGGGTGGAAAAACTCTCGCCAAATGCCAACGCGCTATAATGTGCTTCGCACTCGTGTGTTTCCTATACCGTCGGGAGGAAAAGAGAAAAAAAAATATCGGAACAAAATTACCGGAAATCATTCTCTCACCCATTCCCGCCTATACTCCTCATTTCCCTGTGGAATATTATTTTCAATCTTTGAGGTGAGATACGCTGTTCAAAATAAGAGCAACGTCCTGGTCAAAAATCAAACTTGCAAAAACGAATAAGGCAACTTCTTGCGACCCAAATCATCTAACGGGTTGTTTTCCTCTGCTTTTGACCTCACCTGTGTGCGGTTTATTGCTTTTCGTATTCGTATGAACCATTTTAAAATTAATTTATGATTTCAGTCTTTTGATATCGTACTGATCATAACGTTAACTTCTTGTTTTGGTGTGGGAGAGAGATAGTATTTTACGAATAATTAGCAATCAGTGGCAATTAATGCGATAGCTTGCCGGCTTAAGTAATGACGCTATTAACCAGAATGGGAACTTCAAAGTTTGTGTGTTGCTATATAGTACATCTTGGTGTGGTGTGTTATCTTTCCATTCATGTTTATAGATAGCTTAAGATAACAGACAACGAAGAGTCGTACATTAGGCACGGAACACGTGCGCTCATCGTTGCTATTCCATGCTGCATCTGATCAACAACAAACACAGAAAGTTGTCGTGCAAAATGGACGATACACGGTATCGGACTCCTTTGGTTATGATTTATTGCTCTTGCAACGAATAGCTGTTTACTTAACCGTTACTTGTTCATCCTTAGTTCCCGTCTCAACGGCTTGCAAGTCAGTGTTGGTGTGAAGCTGCAATAAGCGGTGTAAAGTGTGTGTTTGTGTGTAAATATTGTTGTGGGGAGTGTCGAAAAGCATTCGATGCATATGATCACGAATGCCGTCCGTGGGGTTGCGATATTAAGGCGTAAGTGAAAAAAAGGAAAACAGCGCTTGGTGATCCAAACGAAACGCCCCACGAAAAACGGGAAGTTTGGACGGGCGAGTTTGTGAAGAAAATATCGCCAACATTCGATCTCAACCGGGTGATTCACAGGAATCGGGTGACGAGGAGCTTGTGCCTCGCACCGGTCCCTGTGCCCAGCCCCGCTCGACGGTGGCTGGAGGAGGAGGAGGAGGCGGCGGAGGTGGAGGTGGTGGTGGAGGAACACTGTTGGGAGGATATCCGGCCGGCAATATGTCGATGAACGGGCGCGAGCTGGTGAAGCAGCCGCAACCGGCCGACTACAACCAGAGCGTGTTGACGATGCAGAAATCGGTCACCATCACGGTGACGCCGCAACGCAGCAACTCGATGGATCTGCTCAACTTCGAGGAGAAACGACAGCTGATCGCGTCCTCCCTGTCGCTGTCAGACATTCTGCACGTCAGCCCGGCCGCGGCTCACGTTGCCAAGGAGGTTGCCGCCAGCACGGTGATTGGTAAGTTGTTCGGCGGGAAGTTGGTGTCATAACAGTTTAAGGGCAATATACCTTAGGTTGTTTGCACAGATCGTACGTTTGATAGAGCAAGTGTATTGACACTGACACGCAAAACAAAACTGTCTATCGCGTCACTTCTACTCTAAGAATGTCTAAAAATGCTAGTTAGAATGAATTTTCAACCCATACAAATTAAAAATACTATCTCGGGTTAAGTTTTTACTGCGAAATAGAAATGATTTAGTTTTTGTAAGCATAAAATGTATTTTCTTCAACTGTTACGGGTACAGGAAGTAATATTTAAGTAAGTTGAACACAAAACGTATCCATTATAAAATCGTTAAATTGCGCAATCGACTGATCTTCGTTGCCGATCGTTGCATGCTGATGTTAGTATCAATTATTGGCAGGTGTGCTGCCGTACTGCATCACCCAAACATCTGCACCGGCTGTTGTCGTAAAGCGTACTCATTTCCTGCGCGATCTTAAGTAACGTGTACGCTCTCTAGCCAGCGGACAAGATTTTGCAGATTGTTCCCTCGGCGCATTTCGTACACCCGGCGCAGTAGTTATTTTCCTTCTGCAAGGTAAACATTACCGCTCATTATCGATTGTGAAATATTGTTCCCAAGCAGTTAAAGTGCTAAAAACGCAAGAGAGGAAACGGATGACGGAATGGTCCATCGTGTTACACGGCAAAATCCGTTGATGCCAGTGCCGTTGCAGCTTTAGGCCAATCATCGATGAAGGCATGATGCAACTGGTCGCTTCAATGCAACTAACAACCTGTTTCTATACACCTTGCGTATGGAAGCTTGTTTGATCTTTATGGTGGTTTATGAGCAGAGATGTGAGTGTAAGAATTACAGTGAAGAGAATTGATGCATAAATAGCTAAACAATAATTTTATATAAAAAAAATAAAATACCCATATATTTTGCGGTAGTTCATTTACCAGTGATAATTTAATTAACACATTCACCATATAAAGGGCATCCATTCTTTAAATGATTTATTGGAATGGTGATAATGAATGTTTCACGACTCCAGTGGTTTTTATTTCGGCAGCTGGTTTATTTGAATTTTTACACACCATTCCAAGAAACGCCGGTACTTTCGTATTTTGAGTGTTAAGAAACGCCAGACACCGAAACCCCTGAAAGCGCCATATTCGCGATAAGGAAGCGGACGTACCTCACTTGGAGGTCTGGTTTGATGTGCGTCTTTTGCTTGCTAATCAAGCCAATATTTATTTTTGGCAAATTTTTGCTTTCGTTATCTCCGGCCTGTAGAAACGATCCGGAGCCTATTAGTGCTCGTTTATTTGGCAATGTTTTGGGTCAAAGTTCTGAAAAAAATGAAATTTCTAATCTATTGAAGTGTTTAGAGGAAAACAGCTTAAAAACAACTTATTGGAATTTTGTAATAAATTGATTTGAATATGGACCGCCGATGAATAAATAATTCTTTGCGCCTTTTTCACATGATAAGTAATTACCATTCAGGAAATCCAGCTTACACTGCTTACCATATTTGTATGATTCTTAATGCATTTCCGCTCATAAAAGGACAGCAAAACAAGATCTTGCGTAAGAGATTAAATCTGTTTTGTGGCAAAAAACGACAACAACAACAAAGAGCACTCTCTTTCTCTGCTATCGGGGTAGTGATGATTGACAAGTTCCACTCCGTCGGTTTCGTTCACGCGCTGCAAACAACTAGAACGAATGCCATGTGACGCATAGGTTAATCATGCGTAACGAATAATGTATTGGCACTTTGGAATGCGAGCTGTGGGCGATGGTGACGAGATACGTTCACGGGGCACTGACAAGTGGGACACCTGAGAATACATTCGTTACATAATGATGAAACTCCGTTTTTGCTTCGCGTGTTTTCAAACGCATCGTGTAGTACAAACGTTAGACGTAGCATTCATTTACTTTGCAGTTCATATGCGCGCATTGTAGCAAAATAATAACAACACATTACGGACGTGATGTGTATTCTAACGATTTGTGTGCGAGGTGTAGTATCTTGCTAATTGAACTGGCAAATATTTGTAGACCATATTTGCGCCCTATAAAAGCTGGGCCTGTTGTTGCTAATGCCCGATTTAGCGTCGTAGAAATTGTGCTTCCATTTAATTTTTATTTCTATTTCCTATTTCATCTAGCTAGGGATATTTTCTTGAGCCGATTGTAAAAGCACATGTTTAGTCTGATGTTAATCACGGTCTTATTTTTAATGTGATGGTGTGAACAATACATTTGGTTTCAACGATTCTGAATTAATATATTCGAATATAAAATAACAAAATCATCGCTAACTATGGGGTCGATAATACCTTAAGCAAGATTCTATGCATGGATTTTGATGTTTAAAGACTAATCCTTGCAAATGGCAAGTCATCTTAGTCAGTGAATCAATTTAGGATAATTTCCTAATAACAGTGTCGATCAGCTGCTCGACAATTGTCAAAACAACACATTTTTCAAGCAGTTCTGATGCAGGTCAGAGAATATTTCCCAAATAATGGTAGTCCAAATAATTATTTCATGAACCTTTGTTAAAAAGGATTATTTATTTTGAATCAGATACAAAATATTTGAGTTTTAATTTTAATAATGGTCAAGAACTTACATTGCATTGGTCGTTTGCCAGCAACGACGTAAGGTAAAATATCTCGAGCAGATTCTAACAAATCATGAAGCCAGCCAAAAATGCTTACCGTAAAATTACCGGGTAAATTAGCAGTTCTTAAATTACCCACTTTACGAGCTCGACGTATTGACAATCGCGTTTTGACAACACGCTTCCTTTTGTTTATTGTTTTATTATATGGGTAATAAAACGATAAATTTACGGAAAACTTTTCAATTGGCACACTCCAAATAAATATGAAAAAAACTACTTGAGTCATTTCCAAAACAGGAACGTAGGAGAAAACTTTTTTTCCAATGACACCTTCTGGGACATTATTTATAGTGAACGTGCGAAGGATGGAGTTTGAGGATGAAAACTACTCGAATGGGTAATTTACCAGACCGATAACTGGCATGACCTTTTCTTACCTCACCAATAGATATTTGCTCAATGGATGCTGGCTTAAAGTTTAAGATTTTTTAACTTAAGGTATGATCGACCCCTCTTTGTGTCAATATTTCGAACATAAAATGTAAACTACAACATCTTATTAGTTTGAATGTACCTCAAAATAGCACATCCCATTGGCCGTCATACCGGCATAGTAAGTTTTACAAATAAAGGAATTAAACGATTATAAATAGCTTAACGCATAACTATGCACCACACTGTAGTAAATACAATGAACATTTTATTTGCTTATTTTTAATCAAATAAACTTGAGTTTTTTTTAAAGAATTTCTATTCGAGTTTTGCTGCCTTATTTTCTCAGAAATTTTAAATTACTTAGAGAAACGCTCATCTGCTTTTATTGTGTGCAAACACAATGAATAAACTCTTGCAATCGTTTTTCAAATAAGCTAGAGCTCTGGAAGAGGAATTACGGCAAGATTCTATTTTAAGAACGCATGCGTTTATGGTGGCGTTGATGCAGTAATGCATTGAATGTCGGAGGGCTTTTTTTCTATCATGTATGGTAATGCATTCCGACTCAATTGAATGTTCTTCGGTCGTTTACTGCTCCCTTGCCTCTGTACGGTCACAGACGCGTAAGTACTTGCAAATTGATGAAGTTCTCCATGGAACAAACAGAGGCACGGATGCATCTGTTACCGGGGATTTGTGTAGTAAGTCATCCATTTCCACAGAACCGTACACGATCCTTAAAAGCTTTTCGGAGAAATTGCAAGTGATTTGCATGAGCGAGAGAATAAAAAAAAAGGAATCCATACAACACTCAATACATGGGAGTTTGTTTTTGGAATTTGAAAATTGAAAAGTTACCTGTTCTGTTCTGATGTAAAATGAATATGATAACATATTCCAGTTCTTGCATAACTTTCAAAGCTCAAGAGCTTACTGCACCATTTGTTGAGAGTTTGTATAACTATCACATATTTTTACCACATTGATTTAATTACTACGAAAAATGTGGCTTAAGTCAATAACCCAGGGAAACAATATCAAAAGCCAAGCTTAGTGCGTCTGCTGGGAATTAGCCATCGTTAATTAACTTTCCTTCGCAGCACACCACGTTGTTTTGCCGGCTTGTTTGGAAGAGGAAGGAAATATAATTCGATTGATTTTCCTGCTTGGTGTGGCACCCACACCGCCCCAGCATACGGGACGAGTGCAAAGCTAATAGCATCAACTGATGAGTAATAGTGGCCGCCAAAATGTACGCTTTCCAAGAACGGCCGGAGTGATGATGCCGGAAAATCGCTCGCCGCACGAAAAAGATACTGAACGACGGCGAAAGGAAATCTCGTTCCAGTAATCGGTCAGCAATCACAGCATATTGTGTGATTGTATGCGGGAGCCAGGATAATAAAGCTTTTGGGGTCGGTATGGTCGAGTTGTGGGTGTGGATGGGAGCCTTTGATGATATTCGTTCGCCTCGGTGGCGTGCCTTTCGCAAGGACGTCGCACTGTTTTCGTCTTTTTTATTTCTTTGCTCAGCGGGCGATCACTTACACCCCGCGTCGTCGACGTCGTGAAGAGATTGTTAAGCATACTCGATGCAGGGTGGAAATCGTCTATATGAGCACGGCATGGAGCGAATGAAGATTGGGCCCTGGGACACTGGCGTAAGGATCAATCAGAATCGTCGTTTTCAGGGGCATCGTCGATTGTGCACCATCAAGAGATCATTCGCTTCCGAACGAATAAGCCCGACGAGAAAACGCTCGTCTGATATCTTTCACTTACTGTATACGTCCTTTATAGCCCATTTATTATGGATGATTTCATTTTTCCTTCCGAATATGGGGACACCGAGGGTATTTAGGTTAACACTGTAATGCTTTATGGTAATGCATACACAGCAGTGGGGATATTTGCTTTAAAAGCTTTCAAGGCTCTTGAAAATTCTTCTATTCATATGTTTACTATATTTAAGCTGGCGCCTTTTGGAGTAATAGCAATTTATGTTTAATATGTTATAAATGAGGAATTTTAATTTGATAATATAATAATTTGAATTCGTATACAATCATGACGTTTATTGGAAAATCGAAGTTAGATAAGTTAACAACCTTTTTTCTAATCACGCAATCAATATCGATTGAAAACGACCGACAGCATGTCTCTGCTTCTAGACTCTCCAATCCAATAGGTACGGAGGGAGCTTCTCGATTCACACAAACATATATACACACGCACAAAAAAAAGCACACGACATGCATTCGCCTACGCGTCGTACAGTTTTATCAGCTGCTTCACTATCTATTTTCTCTCCAGGGAAGAAAATGGCACCGTACCATGCTCGATGCGCGCCATGTCGTATGGATGTGTACCGCACTACTGGTGCCTGACATTCGTTGCGCTGGCAAAAATAGATCCACCCCGAAAGATTATGATTGATTGAGCTTAATTAATTGGAATTGGATAAATCGAGCGCGCGCGCCTTCTTGCGTTACGAGAGGGTCAAACCCGGGGGCCAAATCGAGCGGACAACCACCGTCGTCACTCTCCGTTACCATGACCGATACGAGTGCGCATCGATTATTATTGGGCGCCTTGGGTAAAAACAATAAAAAAACTGGACGATACATGTGGAGTTGGTGGCACTCTAAGTGTTGACAGCCATTACCACCCATGTACAGTGCATGCTGTTTGTTTTAGTTGAGGAGCAGTTTTGGAATTATTTTTTTTTTTGTTAAATGATTTTTCTCGAGCTACACTATACATGAATAGTTTTTTATAATTTGGATTGCTTTAAATATACCAGCAGGATCACATTTTCCACTCTTCATTTTCAGGAAGGGAATATATGCACTGTACTGTTTAAATGCCTTTGGGCGAATGTACATACACACACACACGTGTGTGTATGTGACCCATGGAGAAAATAATAAAAGTGAACATCTTTCCAATCGCTTTATCTCGCATTGGTCGTTATCGGAGATAGTTGAACATGACGGGGCGTGGACGTGATTGGATTTGTTTTATGTTTTCATTCTATCGAACTCCTTCGTAGCGAAAGCGATGATCAAACGTGCACCCCCTCACAGTGCCTCAAAATACCGTCCTGCATGATGGAGCTTTTGATGTACCGTCTCTTCCCCAACTGGTGGATGAATTCTCCGGAGGGTTGGGTTACGATTTTTTAGATACGGTGCTGTTTTTGGTTTAGTATTACGACGCCTTGCTTTTATCTTGCTTTTAAAGGTGCTTTTAGGGTGTAATCTATAGTCATTTGGGAGACCCGAAACCTTTTTTGGAAGATGGGTTGTCAAAACAATAGCTTCTATTTGTACTATGGATGGGTTATGAAATTTAAAGAAGCACTGGTAATTGCGGTTCGGCTCATGTTATTACTATTTCGAGTTTGATACACTTTCCTCGAATCAATGTCAATTGATATTTTGTTCGTGAAAGAGTGGTCTGTCAAAAGGTCTTTGGGATTTTCATATCTTTAGTCAATCAGATCCTTGTTCTAGCATGAATCCACTTTATATCGTTCATTGAAACCACTCAAATTATCCTTGACATTGTGCTGCTGACAAGCCCACTAGATGTGCGATAGACAGCTAAACGCTGTGATGCCCACAACCTGGATAAACATCACCATCCCCAAGCCCTAACCGGTGCCGGTACGTAACGTAATGGTCAGGTGATGAAAGTTTCGATCGAGATGTCGAAGTTGGTATACGTCCCAGATTCAGTGGAACCGAAAATAAATCGCCGCTGGAAGCGGCGGTAGTGAGCGCTGTAACGGTGACAAAGCTTCGTGTAATCCTTGAAGTGACTTTTTGCAGTACACACGCTCGAGTAGGATGGTGGTTATTTTTGGGAACGTATTTTTTTTTCTTCCTCTTTACGGATGTTTGTTTTTGCTATTTCCCTTCTCACCCTTGTTGCTCGGGGGTGACATTTTGGCGATACACGTGCTGTGGCGGGCTTGACACGGAATATGGCAATACTAAACTTCGGGAAAGTGGGCAAGCTTTTCATTATTGCTTTTCGGTTCATTAGAACTTTCTTGCTGCTCTATTGAGTGCTTGGGAGGTTTTGTGAAGTGGGCTCGGGCGCTTATCGTGTTTTTGTCATTTGTTGGGCAAAGTTTGTGGTTTTTTATTAAACGCACCGAAAATGTGTTCCTTTTCCCTAGAGTCTATTATGGTTTTTGCTGTCGTGTTTTTGCGAGCTTATTGGAAAATAACCCAAAGTTTTTGTTTTTGTTTTGGGTGCGTACGCTTTTTATTTAACGAATTTAATTTAACGAAACTATGATAATGCTTTATTTGTGTTGAAAATTATAAATCGTATATTTTTTTGGATAATAAAAAAAGATTTGATTAATTAAGCTTACTAAAGAAAAGCTTCGCAGCGGCTCGGAGGCCGAAGAGATAGCGACGCCGGTCTTCGAACGGGCAGGGCCGAGGTTCGACTCCCATTCGGGCTGTTTTCCCCGGAAACAGAACTGACAATCCTGTTACGGGTACATTCAAGTCACGAAAGCCAGACATGGCAGGCCAAGACCTCTCGAGGTTGTAGAGCCATGGAAGAAGAAGAAAGAAAAGCTTCATCTTAGAGATAGAAGATGATTATTGTAGAAAAAGTTTTTTTGAGATTAATTCCGTATGCGTCACGGTTAAGCAGATCAACTCAAAAAAAAAAAAAAAACAACTGAAGGAAAAGCTTCTTATCTCACGTACAGATTTGCATAATAAACTTATAAACATACAGCAGGTTTAATAAATAATTTTATACCCTGATGTTACAGGCAAGTTAATTTAATCAATTATTATTAATATGTAAAAACTGGAATGTCTTAAAAAAACTTTTATTTGCTAGATGTTTCACTAAACGATTTTAAAGGCCGTTATTCTTCATGAAATATTCTAAATTGGTATATAAATAACAACTTTTCTCAATTAAAAACCGGTATAAATTAAAAAATATATTAAAATATAAATAATATATCTTTATTTCATGCGAAAATAAAATTAATTCATTTTGTATCGTCTAATTAACACTTATATTCGATTTGTTAGTCATTACTTGGTCAGGAATGTGTTGTAAATGTGATGCTGCAATGGGTTTGTAGCTTATTATTTTATTATTTCATCCGTATCGTGCATGATGACCCTGTTCGAATGTTTTAATCACTCAACAGCATATGAATGCATAATCGAATATGAATTACATGGCAATATCAAAGTACTATCTTTATGTAATATTTGTGTACATATAATATTAATTATCATAATCATAATTTCTGTTATCACAAAATTGATCCTAAATTTATTTTTATCCCTATTTGGAATGGCCGTTACGATAGATTGAGAGAATAATACACTGCACACCCTAAACGTAATCGATGAGCTAACGAAGCTTTCGCAGAAAAGTTAAAAAAACTCATCGATGTGGAATGTTTGCTGCTGTTGCTGCAACGCCCTATCATCCGTCGTAACATCATGTGATAATGTTGGTGGCCACAGTGTGGAGAAGAAGAAGTTATGACTGGTTTCGATGAAGGCTGATCGAGCACCTGGGGATCGGTGGCCGTGATCTCGTCCAAAATGTTGTTTTTTTTTAAATTGCTTCTTTTACCAAGCATAGTGTTCTTGTTTTCTTCGCCTCACATCACCCATCAAACGATGCACGCATACCTTCTTTTTGATCGTTTTCTTTCCCATTATGTCGTTTACACGGCTGCTCCCCAAGCATAGGAAGAGGTAGCAGAACCGGTTTCGTTTGTTCTCACCGTTTATCAGAAGGCCACCGGTTCGGTTTCATGGCCAGTGTGTGTAATTTTTGTTGTATCTTTCGTGTCCTTTTCGGGTTATGCTGCCCTTAACGCATAAAGCTCACACGCTCACAGGCGTAAAAATGGTAAAGCCCAGCATAGTTGGTGTGGTATATGGTGTTTTAATACGGCTCTTGTGTGGTTATGGCTGTGCTTTTTTTGCGAATGTTATAAGCTTGTTTCGTAAACAAACTTTGTCTATCGAGCTACAGCAAGTGGAGCCACTCCCAGATTTCAATGAAGAAATGATAAAAAACGTTTTCTAACTCTGCCATTCCAGCACTTTAAATTCCTTCATCGGATGAAAGTGATATTACATAAAGTTTATGAAGAGTTTATCTTTCGTAAATGATTAATAGCTCATGACTTAGTACAATAAGTTGTGAAACTCTCAAACATCCCAGAAGTTATTGCAAGACATGGTAAAGTTTAATGAACAAATCTTTGATGTAAACTTTGTACAATCAGTAGTTATTTTTATTGCACAAATGCTATGCAGTCTTCTGTCAAAATTTGCTTCGAAAGTATCATGTATTTTAATGCTGTTAATAGTCCTTCTGGATTGTTGTTATAAACTTTATAATAAGTAATTCGGGGCGACCCGGTGGGAAAGTTTTATCGGTGTCGGACCTTTGCAGCAAGGACCGTGGTTCAAATCCCATTCGGATTCCGTCCTCCCTTAGTGAGGACTGACAATCCAACTACGTCGTATAATTAAGTCTCATAAGCCAGGAATGGCAGGCATGAACGAATAGATATTTAGTCAAAGAAGAAAAAGTAAATCTTCCAACTATACGGAACCAACCAAATGTACAAAAATCTATCATTTAACACCCTTCAAAGATGTGTAAGTGTATAGTTTTGAAAATTTCGTTAATAACGTATCAATCTTTCCGTAACAGTCTCATTGATTGATCATAAAATTTAAAAAAAGCCATTTAATTGGTCAAATTATTTGGGTTTAGCAATATTCTTTCACTTATTGTAATTAAGTTCTCGGGTATCACAATATTCCTAGAGGTCATTTATAACTTAATTTAAAAATGTCAAATTTATTTAAAAATGTTATGGTTGAAAATAAAAATAAAAATGTCCTAGTGGGTGTCCACTATGCATTGTCAAATGTTTAAAACAATAAATAAGTCTCCTAATTAAAATGGCTTCGAATGAAATTACAGTTTTACCTATCAGTGATCAAAGTGAAGTTTGAAATTCGTAAAATAAATAATTCGCTTTTTCATTAGCAAGTTAATTAGAAACCTTGTACTTGTGAAAGTTACTCGTAGAAAAAAAATTAAAAAAAACTTTGTAACTCCAATAACAACAAAAAATAAACAAAAAAAGAAGTTTTAACTGGCAGAGATGTTTCATCAGTATACGTGTGGCAGACAGCTTTAAATACATTCACCTTTTCCTCATTAGGGCACAGCCGACAATTGTAATGACGATCGACTAGTGACAGCTCTCTCACCTTTTTTTATTGATCCTCTGAGAAATAATAGTTTTTGTGAAACTGATGAGCGCGGGTCATTGCCAAAGGATTTTTTAAATACGCATTTAAACACTTTATGAATAGGAAACCAACTGTGCCTGAACTTCCTCTATAAAACAATAATGTATGACAAGTTTGTGTACAACGTATGAATCATGGAAGCTTGTTTAAACATAACGAACAACAGCTGCTGAATGTTTGTGCTTTAAAAGCTATCGTCTTTGTACCATACGGCACACAATAAAGCTCTTCATTTGTTAGTGATGCCGTCATGCCCCGTTTGTGACGGTTTATGAAAATGTACGTTACTCAAAACAAACTTTTGCTGCTACAAAAAAGTAGCCTCAACACCCAAACAGTGGGAAATACGTCTTCGTCTATTTATTTTAATTTTTCATTCATTTTTTTGTTTGTGTCATCTCTGTCTCTTGTATGCCCAACGAAGATAGAATTCACCCATAAACACCTTCCGTGCTACGATGTCGCACAATTCGATTTAAATTAATGTTCCCCTTTTTGCTTTGCTTTCTCTTACTCGTTCGCAGCGACCAAAAAACAGAACGGCACCACGATGCGGTCGAACAGCCTGAACTCCGGCTCCCGGACACCACCGCTCGAGCGCAAGAGCAGCAAATTCAGCGCCTTCGGACGACTGTTCAAGCCGTGGAAGTGGCGAAGAAAAAAGAAAAGCGAAAAGTTCGAGTCCACCTCAAAGTGTAAGTTGCAAATGGCTGCTAATTGATTCTGTGCCTTTTCTTCTGTCTCCGACCTTATGGTATGGGGGATACTATTTTCTGCTACTGATTCTAACACACAATGAAGGTTTCTTTCGTTGTTTTTGTTTCATGTACCGGTTTTTTATTCTTTTCTGTTACTAATTGTGTTTGAAAACTAATTTTACCTTTCTTACCTTTTGGATTGTTGTTTGATCGGTATGTGATTTGTTTCACTTAAATTTTTACTTTTAATATTTAATTACTAATTTGCTCAAAATTATCGTTTGAAGTTTTGTTTTTCCTACATTTTATAAGTTTTTTTTTCTATTTTCTTTCTCATTCTTACTAACATGAATCTTTACTAACTCGCAGTTCCATTTGTTACATATTGCATTTTCCTTACTTTTTTGTTTTCTCTTTTCTTTTTCTCTACTTTTCAACTGATTGCACGTGCGTATCCCGTGTTTGCTCTCATCTTTTGCCCTCTTTTCGACGCTCATCATCTGTACACCATCCAAAACCCATCCGGATGGTGTCCCTGTACTCTCTCACTATCGTGTGTTCAACATAAAAAAAAAAAAATAAAATAACCCGTACGAAATTTTCCCATGGAAAAATGGGCAGCGCTTGAGCGGAAAATTTCAGTACGTGCCAACCGGGAAGAACTTGTACAAAAGGGCATTCTGCTGCCGGAAAGCCCTACATCTGCACTATCGATAGCCGGTAAGTAGAACCGCCGTTTGCCGCTGTTAGTCGACTAGGAAATGCTGCGCTTTAACTTTGACTGCTGCTCAACCAATTGGCAAAATTATATAAAATGTCTGACAAGTTTGCTCGAGATGGCGGATCGTGTTTTTTTTCTTTTGTGAGATATGATTTTCTGCGAGCTTTTTAATTTCTGGGATATATTGTACATTGAATGGAAAAGTGCAAACTATTAAGTTTTTGTTTTATTTTAAGAATAATTTTCTATGCTTTGTTGGTCTTGTTCTTTTGCATTTTTGCTTTGTTTGTACATTGTTTATGTTCATATGACCATTATAATTGTATCAATAGTTCCTTTCTTTGTAAATTTATGATAAACTTATCTTACGTTTTTTGTTTCGCGTGCTTCCTTGGAAGCGCTGTTATTGACCTTACAAATGTGCCAATTTCATGTGCCCTCTCATTATCTGTGACATTTTTAATCGATGATTTATGTTCATTTCCACTGTCATCATGCCGCTTCCTTGCTGATGGTATGCGCCACCAAACGCTTGCTCCGCTGCGCTAAACACATCAACAACAAAACACAACCACGACAACGATAATACGCAATAACTGAAATTCCACAATGCTATTTGTTGGCAAAACATTGTGCGCGCGCGCGTGTGTGTGTGTGGGGTTCCCCGCAACACACCGTCCATTGGGATATTGACACTTTTGCTCTCGCATTGTGCGCTTCCCAAACTAACTTCGATCATCCAAC
>AXCM01003008.1:0-27316 GCA_000473375.1 Anopheles culicifacies
AGATGATGATAACGGGCACGCGAATCGAGTGGGAAGGCGAATTTCATTCAAATTATTTTTCCAGCTCCAATTTCACCCAGTTCCAGTGGACGGACTGAAGTGAAAGTTGGCTTTTTGGAAAGGGTGAAACGAGAGCTTTGTGTCGATGTATAGTATGGGAATTTTGGATACGTACCATTATTTATGTCACCATTATGTGGTCAGCGGAATTCGTTGAACGCTTAATAATAAATAATAAAATTGTTGCCAACGAAAATGAACCCTATTAACAAATTCGCATTTATGTTTATTCCTACACGTGTAGCAACATGTGACGAAATTGAAACATAAATTAACCGGTGCCCACATAATCACAACACATCTACACATATGCAACTAACGTCCGTGCGAGACACACACCAGCTATGATGACTTTCTAACGTCTGGTAACGTCTGCCGCCCTTGCTGGGTGTTTGTATAAACTAAAGCAGACGTTTCGTACCCCATCAGCTAGCAGACCCAGTGGTTGCGTGTTTTGACAAACTGTCAAACGACAGCAGAAGAAGAAGAAGTCTTTCGCTAAAACATTTGTTTACCATTCATTGCACATTTTTGCAGAATAGATCTGCTCAATTTGCAGAGCGTTGTAATACGTTTAATAGACGAAAAACATTGCTATATTCGATAAACCTGTACCTCAACCTCATTCCTTAACAAAATGTGCAAGTGCATTGCTGGAACATGTGTCTGCTGGTAAGTATGTGTGTTTACCAAACAGCTTCTCTTTCGCTGGTTTGTTGCGCAGCATCCCTAAAAGCGTAAAAATGATCCATTCCTTATTGCCCCCTCCTGTTGTTCGCAATTAATTTCCTTACTAAAGAAATATTTTCCTTTGTTGTTAGTGCTATGCATGAATGTTTTAATAAAATTTTAACAATCTTCCTTTTTTTATAGCTGCTGCCAGTGCGCAATGAGCGTATTCATTTCGCTGCTAACAGTCTTCATATTGGTGGCACTGGTTGTCGCATTGGCCATTTACTTCGGGGTGCTGAATGTCGACGATACAGCTCCGAACGTATCGAACTTTATCCACGACACTGGCGACTCCATAAAGAATAGCGTCAAGGACAAGTTAAATTAGTTCGGTGCCTTTTAATGTGGCTGCCAACTATTTCGGAAATATTTACATCACATTTATGAATCTCAAAATAATGTATTTACGCGCCATGCCCAGTGGCATATTTATTTAATCACAACGTTAATCGTAAACAAAAATAGTGCTTTACTCGTCTATACAACAATGATCGCGTCAGCCAGTTTTGCAAAATGCAGCTATTACTACAAAGTTCACCAGAAGCAGCTGAAATAGATCACATACAAAGATAAATGCTCAGGAAAACAATGCTTACCATTGGCGAAGTACATCATTGGCAAACTTTTAAGGTAAGTTGCTAGCTGTATAAATCGATTTTTGTAACGGAGTGAATGTATTGCAAAACAGATCCTAATTTGCATTTGCTAGCGTGACTCACTATTGACAACAACTGAATCAATACAAAGCACGATGTTAGAACGAACACACCCCAATGACTGAACTTTAAAACACGCATTTGTTATTACAGGTAGAACACAATACTTCTTAACGTCTTTTGCCATTCATAAAACTCGTTCGGTCTCTTTTCATTTCGTGGCGCTACAACCTTGCGAGAACTTGGGTTGCCAACTCCAGCTTTCTTTGACTCCTTTAGTTCAAGGTGCGGAGATAAGACTCTTTGACCTTAACCCCACAACAAGCACCATAGAACATAGAGTTTGTACCTTTTTTAGTACATAGCATGGGAATGAGAAGGATGTGTCCATTTCGGTGTGCGTGCTTAAAAGCTAAGCCAGTGGTCAGCACGTTAAATAATGAAAATATTCCATATTATTTCCAAATCTGCCTCCCGAAATGTTCAGAACAACTTAAATTTTGTTGCATTAAATCTACCACTTATAGTTTCGGTATAAAAGCGTAAAATGCGAATTCTAAACAAAACTAATATGTTCACAACAAAACCAGATGAAAAATTGTATGTTGGAACATGTTTTAAATGACTCAGTGTCGACCACTGCGCATGGGGAGAATCTCATGCAACACGAATGAAACTGTGTTAGCAACGTCGGCCGGAACCGTCCCCTCCATCGTCGTTTTATATTGGATTAAAAAATATGTTGATAGTTTGCCACTGTTGGAACGCATACTGTCTATGCGCTTGTTTGTGTGTGTGCGTTAGGGGCGCGATCGTGGTCGCATAAACATTCAACTCAATAGCAAATTGCTCAGCAAGATCGCGAGACGTATTTTTGACGTGTTTTCTGTAGGAAAAGTGTGTAAGCTGTTGGAACACCAAACACGAAAATGTGTCACTGTGGAACATTTGTCGTATGGTAATTATGAATATATTTATCCAGTGCACAATCAGTCATTTGTAATCGATTAGCCATAAACTATGGAACACTGCTTAATTCTTTGTTCCTCATGTGGCTTGGAAGTGTTTGCTTGTTTCCCCACTCATCGTAAGTTATAGCGAGAAGTTTGAATCATTTTCTATAAAGAGTAGGAAGGAAAGTAAGTCGTTTTGCAATTCCTTTTTATGCTTGTTCAAAAAGTTGTGTTATAGGACGTGTCTTTAGACGAAACATGAAACAAATTTCGGGCCCCTTTCGTATGGAGCGTTCCGAACCAAGGTTACAGCTGTTCATGATCGCAAATACTTTGTCTTTTACAGTGCAAAATGTATAACACGCTGATGAAACTGCGTTTTACGTTGAGCCCATAACAATGGCAAGTTTAAAGGTTATCTAACAGGAAAGTCGCATAATTTAACTTTCCAACACAGCGTTAGATTGTTTTTTTCTATGATCTCTCCAATGGGAAATCGCCACCAACACTCACCCACACAAAGAGCAAGTAGAGAACAGAGAAACATCCGGAAATGATCAATCGTGTGCTTAGTTAGGAATGCGTCATATTATATTACCTTTGGTTTAATTATTGCACCTGCACATTTTTAGTAATTCCTTTCGTGTTGCGTATTTTTGTTTTCTTTACAGCTTTATTCTCTTCAGCGTCGCCATCGGTTTGGCTATTTATTATGGAGTTTTTCACGTCGATGAGGACGCTTCCAAAGTAATCAAGGAGACAGGATCCAAGATTAAGGATTCTATTAAAGATGGCTTCAACAAGTTAAGCAACGATTAAAAAACGCATAATTGCTCCGAAAATGCAATACCACCTGTAACCAAATACGTGCCAGCTAAAAGGGAATCGAACTTTTTGCTCCAATTTATACACACACAAGTATATCTGTTCGGAAAAGGGTCTGACACTTGTCTACCTCGAGGTAATTCTACATTGGATCTACACATGAATCTGGAATCAATCTCCGCAGTGTGCTAATTAATTCGTCGCTTTTTATAACATCTTTTAAGGATGATATTGCAAATAAAAGTTTAATCTTTTAACATTAGAAACCATTTTACGAATATTGGTCGGTACAGACGAACAGCTATTTTGTTGCACGCCTGCAGCTATGAAGTCCATCTGTTCAACATGGAAAAATACGGTACAGAATCATAGTATGCTTTGAGAACTATAAAACTTCTACTTAGTTAAAAATGGATTCTTCACCAACTTCCGAAATTCGCGGCCTTTCTTTGTTGTGGTAAGTTGTGAACACTTTCCTTTTTAAAAAAAATATTACTCAACCACTCGCGATTGCTTCCAGTTTGATTTCTACGCTATTAGTCGTGCTGCTCATGGCGACAAGTGTAGTACTTAACATTTATTTATGGATTCGGCTGTCGGAAGTTTTACACCAATAATGGTCCTCTTTGTGCATCGAAGTTAGAAGAATATACAATTTATTCATATCGGAACCATAGGTACAAATACAACCTAAAACGCCAGCTTCTTCATCAGAAGAAACATGTACTGATCGATCTCGAAACCATGCAGATTGTTTGCATCTCCTTGTAACCGCATTAATAGGCCCCCGAACGAAACGTAGGCGGACAACCTATTGGAGGATTCGGTCTGTGAGTCATCTCCCTCGATCCTGTACACTTTCCCGAACATTACGTATTCGAAACTGTCGGCACGCGATCCCTCTATTTCCGCCGCATTGTATTCCATGCTTGCTGTAAAAGAGACACCCGAGGTAAGAGCCATTTTTACACCCATTTACATGTTTACAAACAAACCTACCAGCCGTGCCATCTTCGTGCAACGTAGTCGCCAGAACCAAGCGAAATTTGTCTCCCAATTCAAACGGATAAATCCAAGAGTTGATGTCCAGTATGAGATCCATTTTGAATGATTCTGATTCACAATGCAGGCGACTGACACGGTCAAATTTCTTCCCCTCCGGGTCCATGTCTTTAACGTTGAAGATGTCTTCGAAAAGTATTCCAGACATTTTGCTTCAGACGAAATGTGCGCGTCCTTCCAATCTTGAGGTTATGAGGAACTTCTTGCCAATGTTTCTCCTATAAAATAGAACCACCTCCAGTATTAACTACGATTTCTAAGTAATCAATGGTTCACATTGAGCGGGATGATCGTTCCGTGGTCGGTAAATACCTGCTTACGATTAATAATTCTAATCCAAATGGTAAAACGTACTCCCGATTCCTTATTTCGTTGCCGCACTTGCTTGTTTATTTCGGACTGTTTTGACAGTTCCGCGTTGCCGCTCGGCTTTTCAACTTTGTGATGGACTTTGTGCATGCAAATGCCTTTTGGCGATTTCAACTCAAGAAAATTTGCATTGATCCAGCTGTAAATATTCAAAAAACATAAATTTGAAGCCTTTTAAATTCCTGCTTTTTATTCAATCTTTGAAAATATTACCGAAAGTTGCGCCCGCACTTTCCTGTTTCCAGCTGTTAAACCGATAATATAAACGTGCTACAGTTTTGCAGCGAGCAAATGTCAAACTTTTGTGTTTCAAAGCATTCACACGGGTGAGATAAATAAAAAAGGAAGTCTGTACGTGAAATCAGCCGCAAAGCATAATGGCCCCGGAATTATCGAATTTTGAAACCGATTCATCGGCACGGCAGCAATATTCGGCCCACAATCCAATAGAGCAATATGTTTTACTTGCGAAAGGAGCCAAAGGGGCCGCTTGCATCGAGTTGATCAAACAGGTCCTGGAAGCTCCGGGAGTGCTCGTATTTGGCGAGCTACTGGCGATGCCAAACATTGAGGAGGTAAGAAAAGTGAAAAATTCGTGAACCTGTAAGTTATGGAGCAGTAATGGAATTCCGCTTGATATGTTTTTCAGCTAAAAAGTGGTCCGAATGCAAACTACTACAATACACTGAATCTGTTCGCCTACGGAACGTATCGCCAATATCTTGAAAACCAGGCCAAACTGATTCCGCTTACCCCAGCAATGCAGAAGAAACTGCAGCACCTAACAGTGGTGTCGTTGGCGATCAAAAACAAGTGCATTCCATACAATGAACTGCTCGACGAGCTGGACATTAAAAATGTGCGTGTGCTAGAGGATTTGATCATCGAAGCGATTTACGCGGACGTTATACACGGCAAGCTGGACCAAAAGAACAAGCAACTGGAGGTTGATTATGCCATCGGTCGGGATATTCGCAAGGGCGATATAAAAGAAATTGCCTCGACCCTGCAGGAGTGGAGTGATTCGTGCGAAACAATTCTGCTCTGTCTTGAGACACAAATTAATCGGGCCAACACTGAAAAGCAGAAGCGCATTAAGCACAAGGAAGCGATTGAACAGGAGGTCTGTATTGGATTGGAACTACTGGTTCAGTTTATAATGGGTAGCGCTGTAACTGTGTGATCTCTACTCTAGATTTCCAACCTCAAGAAGACGATAAAGACGCAATCGGTGGAATCAGACGAGGCAATGGCCACGGACGGCTGTCGGGATATGACTGGTGGGCTCGATCTGCGGAAAAAACCAACAAAATCCAAGAGCCTTAAAGGTTGCGGTAAGTCGTGGTTTAAAAATTTTTCCTGAATCTCTAACTCGGAAGCTAATGCGGGTAGTTGTTGATTTTTTGTTTGTTTGCATTACTAACCACTTCCGACCAATTATCCAATGGTCTAATACAAAAATAATACAAAAAAAAGTATTTTGTAAATCGTATAAGCAGTTATTGGGTTCCCTTTGATTGTTTCTTCCACCGACGTTTGTTATTGTTTTGATTTAATTTGGTTTTTCATGCATCTTACTTACTTTCTCATTCGAAAGGTCCAGGCAAGTCAGTATCGAAATGATTGGCTTAACACTACCAAGAAGACACAGGCGCCACAGACTGCCAGCCGAAGGGCAGTTTTGGGATGTTAGATCATTAGTTTCTTTTTTATGTTATTTTTCCTTTATTTATTCGGCGTTTAAAGAGAAAAGGCTGCACACATCGTGTCGTTTCTTGCTTTATATCAGTACTATAAAATTGTGATGCAAAACACGAATAAATAATCGCCGGGCTTTTTTTCATTGAATCCAAACCGTTTTTAGTGTGTTTGTTTTTCCGAAAATGCAAATTAGATTTAGATCGCCTCATCATATCTGTAGAACTTCTGGCCGAAAGTTGCGAGACACTATTACGAATGATTCCTTCGATTCTACCACCACGTATTTCATCGCAACTAAATCATTTATGGGATGGTTTGAGGCCACACACTGTATCGCTAAAATGCCTTCCTCAAGTGAAGGTTCGTATTTAGTGAGATCGATTATTGCCTGCTGATTTCCAATGTTCGCAACTGTATAAATAGAGCTAAATGCTCCACCGAGGAAAGCATGTCGCAAAATGATTAGTACGTTATTCTGTACAAATATACCTAAATCATGTTCAACAAAGGCAACCGCAACCTTCATGCCAATAAGTTTACGATAAACGTGTAAGTGGCTTATTGTTGCTGCTAACTGTTGTTTAACATTCACTTGCGTGTAGTTCGGTGAGATGGGCAGCCAGGTATGATCCGCGGTTGAAAACCCTGCATTTTTCGTCGAATCCCACTGGAAAGGCGTTCGTTCAGGATCGCGCGTAGTGTATTGGTAACGGTCTGGGCCGGCATTACAAGCTGCTGGATCGACGGTATCATTGTACGATATCCATACGTCGTCCATTCCAATTTCTTCACCCTAGTGGAGAGTAAAGGAAAGTTACAACATGTCAACGGCTTCGATTGATATTCGATTGATACGTACGTTATAGGTGACGGCAACGCCTGGCAAGGAAAGCATAATCATATTCATCGCATCTATCATATCTTCGCCAAATCTACTAGCCACACGATGCTGGTCATGATTACCCAACTGGAAAGAGGAAAGTTTCACTCAGATCAAATTAGTTGATCAAACGCATACCTTCCCACAGATAGTATTTACCACCCAGTTCGGAACAATGCCATCCATGGCCGGCATATGTTCGAGCCAATAATTGATGGTGCGCTGAAAATCTTCAGCCGTAGAATCTTTGTTCAGATCGGTGATGAAATGAAAATTAAACGGAATTTGTGCACCGGGAACAGTACCATTTCCGTAATACTTCATCACGATGTCGATCGGAGAGTAAGTCTCGGCCATCATAATGCGCTCCCGAACGCCATACTGGTATTGGAACTCTTCCATCACTGCACGCCACTGATAAACCATGTCGAGCGTTTCATTTTGATCCTGTGTATAAATGTGCACCAGATAACCAGGGTCATTCGGGTCGTTCGTATTGCCGCTGAGTGGCTCATCTGGGTAGTTTCCGTCAGCATTGGGCGCTACTTCAAACAGGGTCGGCACTGCATCGATACGATAGCCTGCTACACCGCGTCCCAACCAATATCGCATAACGTCCTTCATAGCTTCCACAACGGCAGGATTCCTGTAGTTGAGATCCGGTTGTTTCACTGAGAATTGATGCAGATAGTACTCCTTGCGCACTTCGCTCCATTGCCACGCACTACCCCGAAAAAAACTAACCCAGTTACATGGTACGCTCGGTTGGGCCGTGGCGTTGTTTGGGTTCGGTCGCCCCGGATGCCATATGTAGAATTCCTCAAATCCAGGAACTCGCTGTTCGGACTTCTTAAACCACTCATGTTCGTCGCTAGTATGGTTTGGAACAAAGTCCAGAATAACCTCCATACCGAGCGCGTTCGCCTTTGTTCGCAATGCGTCAAAGTCAGCCAACGTACCATACTCTGGTTGAATTGAGTAGTAGTCCGATATGTCGTACCCGAAATCGGCCATTGGGGATTTAAATATGGGCGACAGCCAAAATCCGGTGATGTTGTTCTCACTCAAATACTCCAATCGCGACATAATACCACGCAAATCACCTATACCGTCACCATTGCTGTCCATAAACGATCGCGGATAGATTTGATAAAAGATGCCCGATTTCCACCAATCGTTATCATTCTTTGACTCAGTGCGTGCACTTGCTGCTGTCGACCACTCGAAACCTACCAGCAGCAGAACTACCAAAACTATCATTACGGTAAAAGAGATTTGTACAACAACTTGGCTCCCTCACGAACTCCAGCCGACTGACTAGAGAGATGCTCGTTTGCCAGCTTCCACAGCTCATGTACAAAAGCAGCTGATTGCATTATCAATGGAATCATCTTGTTTACCAAACGCATCACAATTCGTCTGGGGTGTTCTTATGCTTCATGGTACACACCAAGTGCACAGTGGGTAATTGTATCATATGTGTTTAGGTGAAATTTTAAAATAGAAATGTCTCCAAAAATGTAACAAATCACACAGGTCTAGCGGGTCCGTAAATACTAGCTGTTGCGTGATGTACGATCATGAACTAACTGGCCGATACTGTCCCTCGAGGTTATATCGTCGAGGGCTTTGCAAATATGGAAGCCTCTTAGACACTTTACGAGATTGCGAGATTCGCTTGATAACGGGTTGCAGTTAAGTTAAAGGTATAAATACAACTATGATGTCAACAGCTTACGACAGTTTCGAGTCTTGTGTGAGCAAAACTACGTCGTGTGGCAGTCATGAATCATTACTGCTGGTTGGCCCTTTTGATCGTAGGAGTTGGTGTAGCTACAGCCCAGAAAGATTGGTGGGAAACGGCGAGTTTCTATCAGATCTATCCACGCTCGTTCCAAGATAGCAATGGCGATGGGATTGGTGACCTGAACGGCATAACAAGTCGGCTACAGTATCTGAAGTCGCTGGGCGTGACGGGATTCTGGCTTTCGCCGATCTATCCCTCACCCATGGCTGACTTTGGGTACGATATTTCCGACTTTACCAACATTCACCCAAGCTTTGGAACCATGGCTGATTTCAAGCGACTCGTAGAAGAAGCTAAAAAGCTCCAGCTGCGCGTCATCCTCGATTTCGTGCCGAACCATTCGAGCGACGAACATGAGTGGTTCAAGAAGAGCGTCAAGCGTGAGTCCGGATTTGAAGATTTCTACGTCTGGCAGGATCCCAAACCGGGCACGGAACGTGATCCACCGAATAACTGGGTATGGAGTAAATGATAAGCGTGGAGTGCTTTTGGTGTACTTATTGTAGTTAATCGACCTGGTTCTCTTTCGCCTGGAAAAGGTCGCCGCGTGGTACGGGTCCGCGTGGGAGTGGAATGACGAGCGGAAGCAATTTTATCTTCATCAGTTTCATAAGAAGCAACCGGATCTCAACTATCGGAATCCGGCCGTGGTGCAGGCTATGAAGAATGTGCTACTCTTTTGGTTGGACCAGGGTGTGGATGGATTTCGTGTCGATGCTGTGCCATGGCTGTTCGAGACAGTCGGCTTCCCGGACGAACCTACCAGCGGACAATCAAACGATCCGTTAAGTCAAAACTACCTGAACCACATCTACACCCTCGATCAACCGGAAACCGTTGACATGGTGTACCAATGGCGTGAGCTACTGGATCAGTACAAGAAGGAGCACAATACGACGACGAAAGTGCTCATGACGGAGGCCTGGTCCTCGCTAGACGTCATCAAAACCTACTTTAATGACAGTAACAACCGGCAAGGATCGCAGATGCCTTTCAACTTTCAGCTAATCATGCGCCTGGACAGCAGTTCGAAGGCATCCGACTTCAAGACGGTGATCGACTCGTGGATTAATATCATTCCTCCCAACCATACGCCTAACTGGGTGGTAGGTAGCACATCTGTTTTCCAATCGACTTGTGGCACGAAAGTGATGCAACAATTCATATCTTCCAGCTCGGAAATCACGACAAACGGCGCGTGTCGTCGCGAATGGGCGGTGAACACATGGTTGACATAATGGCTATGATCGAGCTGACCCTTCCCGGCATTACGGTCACATATCAGGGGGAGGAAATTGGAATGCATGACGTAGACATATCCTGGCAGGATACGCAGGATCCTGCTGCTTGTCAACTGACCGAAGAAACGTACCAGGAAGGAACGCGCGATCCGGCTAGAACACCGTTCCAGTGGGATTCTTCAGCAAATGCTGGATTTACAAATGCTTCCGTAAAGCCATGGCTTCCCCTAGCGCTGGATTATCCGCTGGTGAATGTGAAGGTGCAGGAAGAAACGACCCAAAACAGCCATTTGAAGGTGTTTAAAGAGCTGATGAATTTACGTGGCACCAAAACGCTCATCTGGGGTGCGTTCAAATCGCTGGTGCTCGGTAACAATGTGTATGCCATAATGCGTTCATTTCCGAACGATAAGCGTACGTATGTGACGCTTGCTAATATTGGCTCCACGGTTGAGACGGTAGATGCTACGGCGCTGGATAACAGTTTGCCCACCGAACTTGTGTTTCGTGTGATGAGCGTATCTTCAAAACACAAATCTGGGTATGAGCAGAGAATTATCGTTCTTTCGATGCATACAGCTAACTGGTATTTTATCTATTTCAGAGAAACTGTTGCTACTAAAAATATTCAACTGCAACCTTATGAAGCAGTGGTTTTAAGCAACGGTGCACTTCGAGTAGCGCAAAGCTTTACGCTGTTGGGCACTGTTGCTGTAATACTGGTGGCTATTCATTTGTTTAAGCCATACCTGTAGACATCGGTTAATAGTATTGATAATAAAAATACAATAAAAATCAATTTATTTCAAATTTAAACATTACTGTTTGGGGTTTTGAAGCAAAAACATGTTCCATTCCTTCAAGATCGATAGGAAAAACACATTAAAAGTAATTATTTTCTGACCTTGCAATGATGAGGTAAACTATCACAATAGATAAGAAGCACTTCTACGTACAGAAAAGAAATACACTTCATTGAAGTGTCGTGGATTCATGCTGATATCCATGCGCAAATGGAATATGTGCGGAGAGAGTTCATCGCTTGTGGAGCATTCAAATCTTTGTACCACTTTACAAATTAAAACGACAGAATTTTACCTTAGCCAATTAAGTTTAGCAAGCATTCATGTTGCATCACAAAGCGGATATACATATTTGTTTATAACTGCAGCAGGAAGTATCTAATAAGCGCTTTGAAGTGTGTTGCATTATTGTTTGATATTTATTCTTCGCCGATACAATGAGTGTAGTTTGATGAAGCTTACTGCATCTGACCGTCCACTGCACTGTTGCACTTGCAGCCTGCGCACGGTGAATTCATATATCATCACAAACAAATAAGCAAACAAACGAAAAAAAAAACGATAGTAAACCCCACCGGGATGGTTAATTTGTCGCCTCGTGAGTGTCAGGAAAAACACCATTGAACTCGCTCTTATCAATCGGTAAACATCTTTCAAGTCATCGAATGTGGGTGCGCTTACGAAAAAAAAGGGCATTGTTAAGTTTGCGCATCAAACAACAAATACTCATCATCATCAAGAAGATCAACTACCGGTCGCTGCGGGCTAGGGCCTTTGGGAAAAGCAGAAAAACCTATAAAAATGGTTCCCAAGCAGGAACGATCAATCATAGCGGTGCTTTTGGTGTAGCGTGTAGCATTCGTTTTAAAATGTGGCCAGCAGTTATTTCTATAGGCGTGCTCGTTCTCATTCCGTCACTGCTGGCTGACGAGCACTGGTGGCAGCATGCCAACTTCTACCAAATCTATCCACGATCGTTCAAAGATAGTGACGGTGACGGAGTGGGAGATTTGCGCGGCATCATGGAAAAGGTGCCTTACTTGCGGAACGAGCTAGGTGTCGATGCGGTGTGGTTGTCGCCAATTTTTAAATCGCCCATGGCCGACTTTGGCTACGACATTGCCGACTTTCGTGACATTCATTCGGAGTTTGGTACGATAGCCGATCTGGAAGCGTTAGCTGCAACCTGTGAAGCGGCGGGGCTTAAGTTGATCCTCGATTTTGTGCCCAATCACAGCAGCGACGAGAGTGAGTGGTTCACGAAGTCGGTCAACAAGGATCCAACGTACAGTGATTACTACGTTTGGCATCCGGGAAAAACGTTGGCCAACGGAACGCGTGTACCGCCCTCGAACTGGGTGAGTGTCTTCCGGGGTCCAGCTTGGGAGTGGAACGATGTGCGGAAGGAGTACTATCTGCATCAGTTCCTGGTCAAACAGCCCGACCTGAACTATCGCCATCCGGCACTGGTGCAAGAAATGAAGGATGTAATTAAATTCTGGTTGGACAAAGGCGTACACGGATTCCGCATCGACGCTGTGCCATATCTGTTCGAGGCAACACCCACCAATGGGGTATACCCGGACGAGGAGAAGAGCGGCGAAACCGATGATCCAGACAATCCGGCCTACCTAATCCATACGCACACGCAAAATCTAGACGAAACGTTCGATATGATGTATCAATGGCGGAAGGTTGTCGATGACTACAAGCAAGAGAAGCAAACCGAAGATATAGTACTGATGGCCGAGGCTTACACGCCCTTGATGAACATTATCCGCTTGTTTGGCGATGAAAACTCGGAAGGAGCGCACGTTCCGTTCAATTTTGAGGTGCTCAGCAACACGTTCAAGGATACGACGGGAAAGCAATTCCACGACAACATAAAGCGATGGCTCGATGTGGTACCACCGAACAGATTCTCTAACTGGGTGGTAAGTAGTAGGAAGCGTTTGTACATGCAAACCCGGAGAAGATGAGATGCAATCATCAGCAATTACCATGTTTTGCCATTTTCAGCTCGGTAATCACGATAACAAACGGGTGTCGTCTCGTTTGGGAGTAGCACGTGCCGATCTGTACCAGATAGCCTTAAACGTGCTGCCGGGAATCGCTGTTACGTACAATGGCGACGAGCTAGCAATGGAGGACGTGTTCATCTCGTGGAAAGACACCATCGATCCGGCAGCATGCAATTCTAATCCCAAGGACTACCTGATGTACAGTCGTGATCCGGTGCGAACTCCGTTCCAGTGGGATGATACAGTTAGTGCGGGCTTTTCCACCAACCGTACCACGTGGCTTCCGGTGGCGGCGAACTACAAAACTCTCAACTACAAGGCGCAGAAAGCTGCTCCACGCTCGCATGTGAAGATATTCCAAGCACTCGTGCGTCTACGCAAGCAGCGTACGTTGCGCGAAGGAACGATGGAAATGCAACTTGTCGGGGATAACATAATCGTGATTAAACGGCATCTGGAAGGAGTGAGCACCATTGTGGCCGTGCTGAACTTCAGCAAAACCACCGAAACCGTTAAACTATCGTCCGTTTACGACGGTTTGCCAGCTGCCTTCGAGGTAATAACCTCGTCGTTGCAGACAAACTACATCGATGGGTAAGTAGCTTGCGTGTGTGTTTTGTTTTTACCGGATATCCCCTACTGATGTATGCAATTGCAATTTTAGAACGGTCGTGGGAAGAGATGAAATCGTTCTGCCCGCCGATGCAGCGATTGTTTTGGAAGGAAACGTAGCGAATGGCGTGTAATTCTGGCAAAGTGTGAGCTGGCTATTGGAACTGGAGATGTGCACGTGTTCAATGTTTAATGGCTGGAAGGCAAATAAATTGTTCAGCAAATGGACACTAACAAATTTCAGAAATGTGTCTATAATGTCTCTCGAAAATAGCACGCTTCGAGGTGTGCCAAAGATCGTAATTTAACTTCATACTCTGTCCTCGATCACCTGGATCAAATGCGCTGTGCGAGATGGTTTTCGAACAACTGTATTTAGTACAACAGCTCGTTTTTTAGTACAGATAGTGACGTTTACGATTTGACATTTGTCCATAACCTCAAATAACGCGCGCGCAACAGCACATTCAATTTGTAAACAGAGCCGTTTCCCCGGTACAATGGATCTCAAAACATTTAAGTATGATAACGTCCTTTTGCTACTGGTTTTGTTGATTATTACACGTTGATACGTCCCCCTCCCCAACAGACTACTTCATCCAGTGAAGTATTACAAGGATTACCTGGACAATAACATACGGCCGGATGGGCGCGAGTTGGAAGAACTGCGCCCTTTGGCCATCAGCTTCGGTGTGATCAAAAGTGCGGATGGATCGGCGATTGTAAAGATTGGCAACACAACGGTGGTGTGTGGAATTAAGGCCGAATTGGCTGCACCAAAAGCACTGGAACCGCAGCAAGGGTTTCTTGTGCCGAATGTAGAATTTTCACCTGTCTGTTCACCATCGTACCAGCCAGGACCACCGTCGGACGAAGCACAAGTCTATAGCCGCTCATTGGCCGATGCCATCAGTAATGCACGCTGTGTAGATCTGCATGAGCTATGCATCTCACCAGGCAAGCTAGTGTGGGCTCTGTACTGTGATTTGGTTTGTCTGGATCACGATGGGTGTGTTTTTGACGCGGCTATCATAGCGCTAGTGGCGGCATTACACACAGGTAACGTTGGTGGTACATCCAAACGGTTGACGAGAGCCAGTAGTTGATCCTTTTTCCTTTGCACAGTAAAACTTCCCACCATCCAGTACAACACGGATACCGAGGAAACTGAAACGGATAACCTTAAGTATTCCCCGCTCTCAGTCCACTGCGTCCCTGTAACGACGTCATTCGTGATGGTAGCCGAGTAAGTATCGATGTTAAGTTGTTACAGTGTGTCAATAGACAAACGACTAACGCTCGCTTCTCTTCCAGCCGATTAATAGCGGATCCGAGCTCGGAAGAGGAAAAACTTGCCAGCACAAAATTAACTGTGACCGTGAGCGATGGGAAGATGAGCTTCTTCAACCAATCCGGTGGCGATCCGTTCGACAGTGCTACGCTAAAACGGTGCACCGAAAGTGCAATAAAACGCGAACGGTCTGTGAAAAGAATGATTGAAAGCATGATGAATAAATAAAACGAAATCATTGTTTCGGTCATATAAGTGTAGCGCAATGCCGGTTAGGTTCATTCAGTTCATTATTCCTTTTTGTAACAGAAATACGTACATATCGGCGTTGCCGACAGATGAGTAGAATAAGTGCCTACATGAAGATGAGAAATCCATCATTATTTGCTTTGTCCGCCATCGCTATCCATGGCCTTCATGCCTTCGTATCGTAAGCATCTGTCCGTGTAGCGCTTTCTAGTACCGTTTCTCGCCTGTTCCTTTCAAATAAATGCTATCCTACATTTACGGCGCGTTTTCGCCAATCGCTTAGAGTGTGTTTCCAGTTACGCACCGATCAGGAACAAAACCATCTGCAAGAAGATCATTCTCAGCGCGACTACACGCGGTTTATCAGAGATGACCATTACACACCATGTTGGGGTCATTTTGTACACCAGGAACGCGTATCTCAGTATTAGGATTTCTACACTCTCATACATTAATTCTTCCCGCCCCCCTTTCCTGCTGGCGAAGGACATTCGGTTTGCATCACTAACATATCTGTATATCCTTAGAACAGTGTTCCACTAAACATTATCATCATTTATCTCCACTATCCAATACATTACATTTTTGTTTAACGAACTAGCTGTTGTGTCATGTTTTATGATCTTCATGAGATCGCAGCTTATGCCAAGATCTGGTCTCACTAAAGGAGTACATGTAATCAACGGTAGTGAGCTGCTACAGCAACTAAACTCAACAACAAACTATAAGCAAAGCTTATGACTACAAACAAAAACCTGGCTGGTTGGTGGGGCTATGTTGGTCGCACTTAAAACTTAAAGGAAATGGGGAAATAGGGGAAGAACCGAAAACAAAAGCATGGTTTATTAAATAATACAAAATTTATTTACACCAAAAGTAAATCAGCTGCTCTCCTTTTCAGTCATGACTTTCGAAACGATTTACTACTGCCTCTGTTTACTGCAAAACCACGCTTGAGCAAGCAAAACTGGACTCAAAGGAAAACATCATTACACAGGGATGTCCTCGCGCGCCTACACCGAGATATGTTGAACACATTACACTGCCGATCTGGTCTGTCTCTCTCTCTCTCCCTCTATACTCGTTGCTCTCTATGAAGCCAATCGTATTTTGAACGTAAATTTGAAAGCTCCAAAACTACCCCCTAAAACATTGAGGCCGTACTGCTGCTTTAGAATTGTGTCGCACGGCCAATATATACGACGGCACAACCAGTGGGGGGTTGGAGGAGGTTCATACCGCCAAGCGTTTAGCGTCGGATAGTTGCAAATGAGTAGCTTCGCCGTTTTGCGTTGTAGTTTTTGTTTTACAGCAACATTTAGAAACTAAAATTTGAAAGATTTCTCTTGTAACATTCCATTATCCGTGGTCTATCTAACTTGCTTTTACTGATTTCCTGCTTTTCCTTTCGCGTTATATTATTCTTTCTAACAGCGCAATTTTATTTGCTATTTAAATATATATTTATATGTATATATATATATAGAATTGTATGATCCTTTCCGGGGGTTTTCGACAAACTTTCTATGTTTTCTTTTGTTTTTTTGCTGTCTACATTACTCCATTCACCCGTAGCATTCGGTACATGTAATATCAACAAACTATTATCCACAATGCATACCGTTTGCTTTCTACCCTTTTTGTTTATCCCAACTTCTTCTTTTTGGCTCTATCTTTCAGTGTTTCGCAGTGCTACACATGCACATGAATTCCCATCCTATCCCATGCAGTAGTGGTGACGCGAACGATTTCCAATTTCCTGCAAGCAGTCTGGTGAATGATATACACAGACCAACGGAACAGCTCAACTATAGCCGGCAAGGTAAGATTAAGTTGTAATCTTTCGATTCGCCTTATAAATTATGTCGTCGGCTTCCGTTCGTTTATCGCTCCCTTTACCAAACATCTATTCTGACTACTGAGTTGTTGTCTGGGGACAGGGTAGAGGAAACATAAGCCATTCCAATTGCCCACCAAACATCGTACAGAAACACCACTGCGTAGCAACAAAACTGGCAACAAGATACGGTCTGTGTTGTAGTAGAGGGATGCTTTGAATAGAAGCAATTACATTTGTACGAAAGAATCACGCGTAAAACCATCAGGAAGAAGGTGTGGGGGGCGAAAGAATGTTTCCAAAATGGAAAATAAAACTAAAAAGACTGCCGAAAGCCTGGTACAAATAAATAATTATTGCCGAGCGGGTCAGGCCGGTCAGGGTTACGGAGAAAAACAAAATCTTCGGAAATTAAAATAAAACTATACATTGACGCCGGGTACTGTCCTCAAGCATCCCTTCCTTACAGTAACGGAGTAAAGGGCTTAATTTAAAAAAAAATCTTATTACAAATAAAAAGGTACAATAGAGTAAAAGATATGCCGTATCTCGCTGTGGGAAGTGTTCTGGGGGCCATCCTTGCACCATCATGCATGCGCGCCCCGTCTCTCTTCACTGTTTGCAGGTACCGTAACACAAGTTTCACACCAACGGGGTTTTTGTTTTTTCCAGTATCATCCTCTCATACGGTAACCATATGTAAATTCCTGTTTCAAACTATTCGCTCCCTCGCTCTACACCTCTACACACCAGGAGCAGTGCATTGTAGCCACATAATACATACATATAGTAGTTGTACATAGCACGGAACGAAAGCTTCGCTTGCTTTATCGCGACAACAAACGCCACATAAATCATGCGACGAGACAGTTCTCTACACCACTGCACAGGCTGTAAAATAGTAATCGTAATCGTAGCGATGATGTATGTGTGTGTGTGTGTAACTAGGATAGCGCTTACCGATTCCTATTGCCGATTACCGACTATGACTCAGTCCTACTACATGTTCAGATCTATTTATCGTGTGCTTCTTCTACTATTTATTCATATCAGCTGCCGACCGTCTCCGATGTTTACCGCCCACTGCAGCAGCGGCTGCTGCTGTGATTGCGTTTATGGTTTGATGGCCTGCAGACTGCTGGGACACTACAGTGCTTGTCACTGAAACTGGACTGGACAGCGACAATGGCGTCATCACCGTATTGTTAATAATGTTGATCTGTTGAGTAGCTTGGGATTGTGCCTGTTGTTGCTGTTGCTGCTGCTGCTGCTGTTGCAACAATTGTGGCGCTTGTTGTGATTGCTGCTGAATGTGTATTTGTGTCGTACCTGGCTGTTGCTGGTTACTAGTTGCTGCAATGATCTGTTGGGTCTGCTGCTGCTGTTGCTGATGTACATGCTGTTGTTGTTGCAGTTTGAGCTGCAGCTGTTTCGTGCTCATGATAAGCTGATTTGACGTGGTGTTGGAGGTCACGTTTAAGTTATTGCTCAACTGTGCTGCATTGTGGGATGCTAAAAAGGAGACACAGTACAGATTATAGGACTGTATCGCGCAGAACTAAACCGCATTTACACACCAGATATTGGGGTCGCTATTTTCAATGTAGATCCGCCTGCCGTGGCCAGTTGTTGTCGATGCTGTGCTACACGCGCTGCCAGCTGCTTGGCCGTTATCGGCGTTGTCCCAGAACAGCTCACTACGGGCAGCTGTCCAGTGCGGGGACGTTGGCTAAAATTAAGCAGCTGAATCTGTTGACCAGGCTGACCGGTATTTACGGTTAACGGTGTACCAGTACGTATACCCTGCTGTCCGAGTCCTTTCATACCGGATGTTACAATTTGAGCTGAAACAATTTCGATCAACATGAGTACAATAGGCATGGTGGAGGGGCAGGGGTGGAGGAGGAGTTGTAAATTACCAATTGGAAGAGAGAGCAAACTAGAACCACTCGTCTGTGGATTCGTAAGCACAACTGTTTGTGTCGTCTGTGAGTTACCGGAGAGTATGTTGCTGGTGCCACTGGCGTTAATGGTATTCACAACCTGCGTTGTGTTGGTCACTGGGACTGATACTAGTAGGCTGGTTGTTTGGCCTGCATTATTTGCAGCAGTGTTGTTTAACACGCCCGTTGTTCCTCCGGATGGTGTGGATGAAAGTGACAGCGAGATCGGTTGCGCAAGTCCTGGTATTTGTACCTGTAACATAAGACAAAAACAAACAAATTAGTCGAAATTGTTCAACGATGCCACATTCCAGTTTTAATGCACTCACCTGCACATTTTGCAATCCAGGAATGGAAGTCATTGCACCGTGCAGGCTGGCAAAGTTCAGTCCCTGCAAATTGACCGTGGTAGATTGTTGCTGTTGTTGTTGTTGTTGTTGGCCAGCTTGCGCCTGCAGTTGGCCGTGCTGCGTTTGCTGGTTTGGATGCTGCTGCGGATGGATCGTAACCTGGGGCGGAGGACTAGAGAGAGGCGATATCGATCCAGCAGGTGATTGTATCTGCATATGCGCTTGAGATTGCTGTTGAGGCGTTTTTGGCGAAGGTATGGTAAACTGCAATCCGGGACTCGCTGCCGGCAGGTTACTATTATTAGTTATATTTAAGCTACTAGATGAAGTCAGTCTTTCGATTAATGCTGAGTTTGCGTTACTATTGCCACACACGGTAGCGTTGCTGTTGCTGCTGGTACTGGCTATGTTGGTGCTGTTGTTTGCGTTGTTCGCCATCCCACCACCTAGGCCAACGACGGTTGTAGCTCCGACGACAGATACCGTGTTCTGCATCGTACCATCACCGCTCGTACCGCTCGTGATGCTGGTACCTAGTGTGGGTTGTGCCACTGCAGAAGAAGCACTGTTTGCAAGCAATGCGGTCAAACCGGACATGTTGTTAAAGATGATGTTGTTTGCGTTAGCACCGTTTACCGTCCCGGCGGTGTTGCTACCACCACCGCCACCACCATTGCTAGTCAGTGAAACTGATGATGCGTTGGAGTGATCACTACCAGGCGAAGCAATGCTCTGTATCTGTAGCTGATCTGGTACAACGGTACGGCGCAGCCCACCATCTGCAGTGATACCAACGTTTCCACCCGCGGGCAGGCTCGCCGTGTTCTGCGAGGCAGTGAGTCCCTGAATTTGCATCTGTATACCATCGGCAGTTCCGGAATTGCCCGTTGCACTAACACGCCGTATCGCTCCACCCAAAGCCGCAGCAACAACGGCCGCCGTTGATGTGGCCGTACCCGGGTTAGTATTGATGTTCAGCACACGCTGATTTGCATTGTTTATGATCAGCTTGTTACCCGCCGTCGTTATTCCCGTGCTGCCGCTAAATGTGCCAGCGTTCGCCGTGGAAACGGTAGTGCCCGCCACATTGCCACCCGCTGCAGCAGCTACATTAAAGCTCTGCGGTAGGTTCGAGGTGGTTAAGATTGCGGGCGGTGATGCCAGTTGTGTGGCGAGAGCGGACATAGTAACGCGAATATTTCCTGTCTGTTGCGCCTGCTGCTGCTGCTGTTGTTGTTGGGATACGGATTGGGTTGACTGTTGCCCGGATTGGTGTTGCTGTTGCAAATCGCTCGCTTGAATATTGATGATCTGCGTTTGATGATTGTTGGTTCCTGTACCACCGCTGACGGTAATTAGATTAGCATGGTTCAGGATGCGGCTTTGGTTAGCCTGCGCTTGTTGAATATTTATCTTGCGCCCTCCTACACTATTAAACAATGCTGCTGCAGCACTTCCACTTATTGTGGTTGTCGTACCACCCCCTGTTGTTTGAAGATGATGGATTGTGTGTTGTTGCTGTTGTTGTTGTTGATGCTGCTGTTGCTGGTTCTGTTGCTGCAACTCAGTCACCGTTTTTCCAGCGGGTAATGTAAGACTGCTGCTCAATACCGGCGAGTTGGTCATGGCGGCAGGTGCACTGTTGAGGAGACTAAGAATAGCGGCATTGCTGCTTGATTTGGCGCTAGATTGTTGTTGCTGTTGCTGTTGCTGACGGTTTGTGAACTGATTGGCCGAGTTCATAATGCTTATAGCAATAGCCTTTATTTCCGGATTCGTCGTATGAATTGATCCAGATGTATTCTGCAATTGCTGTGCTTGTTGCGGCTGTTGTTGTTGTTGCTGCTGTTGTTGCTGCTGCTGTTGTTGTTGTTGGATTTGTACCACATTTTGTTGTTGTGCTTGCAGTTGTACCTGTCCAGAGGAAGTTGTTTGTTGTGAAATAGTAGATATTAAATTTCCCGCTGCATCTCGTGCCACCTTGCTGTTGTCGAGGCGTACGAGCAGTGGCACGGTATTTCCAAGTGTTCGAGCACCGGTCTGATTGATAATTGTGGCCGTTTGGCCACCTGAAGCGAAGGTGAAGCTTTGTGCGCCGCTCACCGCATTGCCAACGGTGTTGCCAACAGTTCCCGTTCCAGCAGCCGTTGCTAATAGTTGCTGCTGGCCTGCAGCATTGGTTGTCATAGTTAGGTTCGATATCTGACCAGAAGGTTGCACCAACAACAATGATCCATTGCTCAAACTGAGTGTTTGCTGTTGCGGTTGACTTTGTTGGATCTGCTGCTGCTGTTGCTGTGACGATGGCTGGGTTTGCAGTGTAATTGTCGTTCCTTGTGAAGTGGATACGTTACTCGATGTCGTGCCTGTGCTGGTACCTACGATGCCGGTCGAAGAGTTGTTTGTATCACAGGGGTTTGTGTTAAACAGTTGCTGCTGTTGGCCAGAACATGCTATCAGATGTTGCGGTTGAATGTGAATCTGCGTTTGCGAAGACTGTTGGACGGGAGACTGCTGTGGCTGCGTCGTCGAAGAAGCGGCCGGACCAATGCTTATAATGTTCGGACCAGTCGTTGCTGTGGAAATGAGCTGTTGATGGGACATGCTCTGATGTACAGTAGGCTGCGTTGTGCTCAATGTTGGTTGTGCCTGCGCCTGCTGTGATTGATTGCCTGGAAGTGTGTTGGGATTCGTTGCGTTCAATGTAATGTTAGTACCATTTACACCCGTTGCCGTCGCAATTTGTGATGCCAAGGCTGGATTGGTCGCTTGCAAACGGGTAAGCAACGCTTGTGTTGGATGAGATTGTAGTCGTTGTTGTATCTGAGATATCTGCTGTTGTACCAGTGTTTGTTGTTGCTGTATTTGCTGTTGGTGGTGCTGTTGCTGTAATTGCTGCTGTTGCTGCTGCTGCAACTGTTGTTGTTGCTGCTGTTGCTGCTGCTGCTGCTGTTGTTGCTGCTGCTGATGTTGCTGTTGCTGCTGTTGCTGTTGCTGCTGTTGCTGCTGCTGTTGCTGCTGCTGCTGCTGTTGCTGCTGTTGTTGTAACTGTTGCTGCTGCAATTGTTGTTGCTGAACGTTCTGTTCTCGCATACCAGCGGTGTGCAACACTTTGGGCACCTGTCCCGGAACTAGATGGGTTATTTTGACCGATTTTCTTCCTTCTTCGGTGAAAATTTCCGTAAACTGTTGAATGTAGCGATGGGCGTGTGCTCGTGTTCCTAGTGAAAATTGGCAAGCCTCGCCGTTCCGCTCATTCTCCCGATAATCTCGATCAACATACAGTTCACCAAGATACTCCGAATTTGACGGTCGTTGAAAAATGGAAAGCTTTATGTGGTACACGCGTGTATCGCCCCGGTTTACGACGCGATCCGTCTCCAGAATGTACTCTTCGATCAGCTGTGGTATGCAGTCGCGACTCTCTTTAGGAGCTTCATACTTGCGCGCGTACTTTTCCACGTTTACTTCAGAAGGTGTTGCCAGTTCGGGCAGTTCCAGATTGGGCAAGTTTACCGTTGGCACCACTTCGGACGGCTTCTTGGGTAGGGTGAAACTGACCACACCACGCCGTACGCTCTGTTGCCGTGGTGGACGCTGCCGGTACTTGTTAATAAAATCGCTTAGCTCCAACCCGAAGTTGTGTGTGAACTGATCGGTTTTCCTTTTCCGATTAACTGCGACCTGGGAAAACTTCTTTGCCTGCCGGCGAATAGGAGCTGTGTTGAGCAATTGCCTTCGATGCTGCTGATTGATGGACATCATCCCGACCTCTGGGTTCGGATCGAGACAAAGCGGTTCCGCAGTGGCAAGTACGAGCTGACTTTCCAGCACCAGCTTATCCTCAGCACTCCATTCTCCATCCGCCGTCAGGATGTTAACATCGGCCAACAAGGTCTGGAAAACGGGAAACCTCGTTAGCAGGCCTACTACACGTAAAGTATGGTTTGATGGGCTCACCTGATTGGTGGGTTTCAGTAACACGTGGAAAGTATCACAGGTAAAAATAGGAAACGATTGCCGATAGTCGCGAACCTCCGCCACGACACAACCGCGGTAGAACAACGCAGGACACTTACTCTCTAGTATGTCCACTAACACCAAGGGTAGCTCCTCTCGATCGATAGAGTCCAGCAAATCTTCTTCCTCGTATGGCCATCGTATGGTTTCCTGCAAGTTTTCACTACTGAGATCACTACTAGCGTTTAACGTCAGCGAATCATTGCCGGCAGTGGACGGTGGACCCACTCCTGTGCCCATCGACGAAAAGACTGTTGGATTTGCTGATGATCCACTTTTCGAGACCTAAAACGAAGGAATATAATATCAGATCGTCAATTCAATTCAGCTGCTCCAAATGCGTTGAGAGTTACATCCAACATGGGTGTAAGGTACGTACACTTCGACCTCCATCCTCTTGCGTTCCTATTCGAAATGCTAGCGAATATCCTTTGTTGCCCGGGTACAGATTCACTATGAGCGTGTTGAGCTGCTCGCGCAGTATTAGCTTTTCCAGGAGAAAAGATGTATTCCTTAAGCTGAGTCTGTCGCTTTCGCTGCAGTCCTCCACAAGTAGCTCCAGAAACAATTCCCTTAGCTTGTCATGTATGTTTAAACTCTCACTCGCTGCACCGTGGCCGGTAGGAGCACTTGATGGTGGCGAGAAGCACAACTGACTATCGACAAGCCTCTGCTGCGTTTGTTGCAGTACCGAGCTGGACATGGTACCACCGTTACCACTGATTTTACCACTTCCTCCACTTCCTGCATCCCCCCCACTGTTATGGTGATGTTGGTGATGCTGACGATACAGGACGGAAGACGACGATGGCGCTGGTGTGAAGACGTGACAGGACGATGAAGACGAGGACGCGAACAGCGACGAAGACGATGATGATGACGGCGACGACGACGACGACGAGGCAGAGAGTTTGGTTTTCTTCGACGGGCTTCCGTAGCAGGGCGAATCGGATGCCAATCGCTTTTCCACGTGATGATGATTGAAAGGGCCGGCCGATGAGCTGCTGAACGATTTCAAAGCATTTTCCGTCGGTGCTGTGGCCGCTGCAATTGTAGCCGTCGTCGTCGCAGTCGTTGTCGTCGCCGTCGTCACCCTACTAGTGGGCGATGATGCTGGCGATGGGGAGGCCAGTAATGTGGCCGGTGGTGAAGTGGTGTGATGGCCAGCGCTAAGCGAAGTGTAGGTAGTTGATGGTGATGCGGGATTAGGGCTGTTGCCGGAGGACGATGTGTTGAACAGTGGTGTGCTGTCATTTAGTATGGGGCTGGGAAGATTCGGGTAGTGCGGCGGAGGATCAATCAGCAAAGAGGATTGCCGCGTAGGAGATTTTCTTAGCTTGCAGTAAGCATCATTTAGCATAAACTGTAACGACAAAAGCAGCATAAATCGAAACGATACGATTTCAGTACAATGCTTGCTGCACACTTTTGGTGCAACTTTACAGGAGGGCATACTTACATCGGCTTCTTGGCATGCTGTTGTTTCTAATTTTTGCATTGTGCTTATTGCCACCACCGACCGTTACCGCTTGTTGATGCATTCACCCAGATACCGATTGAGGGAATCGCACTCTTTGGACACAAATCTACAATATGAACCTTTGCGTTTTCTACATTGAACTGCTTACATAAGAAATCTGCAAGGGAAACAAGGTCAGTTTTGTTTTCGTGAATGGAAAATAGTAATATGAGCAGCATACATTTAGAAGCACACACAATCAAGCACAGTTCCCTTAGAATTGCCCGCTCCTAAATCTAAGCCGCTCTCGACACAAGGCCATCGTTTGCCGTTGTGCTACTCTGCTAACTACGCCATGTAGCAACACATGTGCTACAAAATAAACCATCGATACAAAAACAAACTTTCACATGCACGGTACGCACGTTTTTTCCATTAAAAGAACTTTTTGATGTTTTTCCGTTGGCGAACGTTTTTAACTATGAGTAATACTGAACATCCAGTCTGCTTCAGACATCCTAAACGATGTTCGGCTCATATCTGTTTACACCTTTTGTTTGATCTCCGTCGATAGTCCGATGTTCCTTACATGCAATCCTTACATTTATTTCACTGATAGTCCGTTTTGGGGAGGCTGCCGTTGGCGAGAGTGCAAGCTGCCACAGAGCGGAGTGTGTGGAATCCGTCGGATATTGGTGCTTTCTGGTGCCCCTACTGCTGCTGCTGCTGCTGCTGCTGGTGATGTTGTTTTCACATGACGGATATTTTGCCGTAGCTTGCGTTCTCCCCAGTTAATATCAGTGCGGCCGATTCGTGCTCTAGTAATGCGACCGTCTAACAATGGACCCGAGACGGCAAATGCTATAAAGTTTGCGAAGGATCCGTCGCCGTCTGCAGGAGAGGCGCAATCGGACAACAGCACCAACAACAACAGAGACAGAATCCTTGTAGCCACACTATTGGCAAAGCATTACTTTATCCTTGATGCAGCGTAGCATTTAGCGAGCTTCTCCCGACAATGTTACATGCACACTTTAACACGCGTCACAGAACGGTCCTAGGACGATCGCTTTTTTCACAAAACACTCATTTTTTCACGCGTTTTCTTTAAGCCTCTTCGATTGCCTTGTAGTCCCTGCTTTTTGGATAGACTTTTCAGTTTTTCTCGTTTTCGCTCACACCACCCGTTTCCGTGTGTTCTCTGTGTCCTCTTTCACCTGCCTCTTCGGCCTGTCGTCTCTCCCTGTCGCTCTCATGCGAATTTGACAATTCACAACTGACAGGTCTCTCGTGGAAAATCTGCAGCATGCACGATCCGCATGTTTACATTGCGGTGCCTGACACTTCAGCCGTGCTATTATTTGCGGCGTCCGCTCATTGTGTAACCTATTTTCGCTGTTTTTAACTCATTACCGAAATTCCCCTCGTCTTCTGCGCTGCCTCATAGAACGGTTCCGATTTGTTTGGTTTAGATATTTCTCTAGCATGATAGCAACTTGTTTGTCCACAGACAATCAGCAGGCTCGCTAGGGAAGAAGCGTCAAACGGCACTCCAACATGTGTATCCTTATTATCAGGACACACGCAGTTCAACCACGGTGTACAATATTCACAACACGAAACAGTTACCCATTGTTCGGCATTGCCACCACACTGATCATGAGCGATCTGCACCGCGAAATCCTTGCAGTTATGTTGATGGCAATCGAGCGGACACCGTAAACAAACTTATCCTTAACTATTTCCCATTTGCGCTTTGCAGCGGCACATACATTACTACATTCATGAAGCACGATTCGTTAAGTGACCGAACCACAACACTCACTTTGTTTTGGCTTTGTTTTTCACTTTCACTTTGTTTAGTTTTTGCTATCAACCTAATGGAAATGGTAATTCGATGATGGTGTGCACCAATCCGTCGAGAGGGATGTGTGTTGCTGTTACGCAGAGACGGGAAGATGCTTTCGTTGCACGATTACCGTGCGTTCAGAACACATTATATGGTTTGCGGAAGCAAACGACGATGTTTTTCGTATCCGGGACGCAATGCGAATCGCTAGCCGTGAGACGAAAATGGAACGAAAATTATTTTCCGACGTCGCTCTCGTTTATAAACATAGTCATGACGTTTCATTGCTACCGTCATTGACACCAGTGCTGCCAAAGCATTCGATTCGTCGATTATGAGCGGCAGTTTGCTGCGCAGCCATCAACATCAGTTGCTCGATCAAGGCCTGTGTACACTTGAGCGAAATTTCAAATTTTTAGAACAATGAGATTCGTTTCAAACTCCGTAGATCATGTGGGATGCAATATTTGCTAACTGCACTTTGTTCTTGAGTGGTCGTGCATTATTATTTTCTTATTAACAAATGTATTCGATGCCATGTTCAACCTGCTTACAGTGGTTCGAATTAGGCTTGTCTTGCCCAACACACGATCAGT
>AXCM01003009.1:0-28398 GCA_000473375.1 Anopheles culicifacies
TAGTTGACTTCGATTTCACTAAAATAGTAAGCACTATTTCCCAAAATTGTGAATTTTGTATGGTAGAAAAAACATGCACGGAAATCGTGTGTGTGTGTTTTTTTTTTCTTTTTGCACAAATTTGACGTTTTCTTTGACATCTGTAATGACAGCTTGCTCGATGAGTTGTAACGTTCTGCACCACCTGGGATCGAAGCGTCAGAATGTAAACAAACTGCAGCTAGCACCGGTGTGCTTCAAACAAACTGTACAAAAGTTAGTAAAATAAGTGTGTAATTCCTCATCGAATCGTTTTCAAACCACCCATTATTAAAAGATACCACGATGGCAGATGAAGAAGATCCAAAGGAATATCGCTGGGAGACAGGATACGAGAAAACATGGTAAGAATCAGCGTGTTGTGCAAATTGCTTCAAACCAATTGATCGAACACATTTGATACGGTTCTAATTTTTACAGGGAAGCAATCAAGGAAGATGACGATGGCCTGATCGAGGGTTCCGTCTCCGACATTATCCAGAAAGCAAAGCGTAAGCGGCAAGCGATGAAACGTGGCTTCAGCAAGCTTGGCATGATGCGCCATCTGTACGTGCTGCTCGATTGTTCCGAGGCAATGACCGTACCGGATTTGAAGCCAACCCGATTCATCTGCTCGCTGAAGCTGCTTGAACTGTTTATTGAGGAATTTTTCGATCAAAATCCCATTTCTCAACTTGGTGTCATTGCAATGAAAGCAAAGCGGGCGGAAAAAATCTCCGAACTGGGCGGCAGTTCCCGAAAGCATATAAAGGCAGTCCATGCATTAAACAATGGTGTGCAGCTAGTTGGAGAACCATCGCTTCAAAATGGCCTGGAACTGGCACTGAAGACATTACGCTTGATTCCACAACATGCTAGTAGGGAAATTTTGGTCATCATGGGAAGCTTGACCAGCTGCGATCCAAACGACGTCCATCTGACGATAGAAAATCTAAAAACAGAAGGCGTTCGCTGCTCTGTGCTCTCACTGTCAGCTGAAATTCGAATCTGTAAGTTCCTCTGTACTGAAACTGGCGGATTGTTTGGAGCTGTACTGGACGATGCGCACTACAAAGATCAACTGCTGCAGCACATCGATCCGCCGCAGGCCGGCAATCAGCAGGAATTTTCACTCATAAAAATGGGATTTCCACATGGAAAAACGGAATCAGGCAAGGAACCACCATTGACGATGTGCATGTGCCACATAGACAGTGCCGATGAACCGGCCAAACTTACCTCGGGCGGCTATCATTGCCCACAATGCTACAGCAAGTACTGTGAGCTGCCGGTGGAATGTTCAGCATGTGGTCTCACATTGGCTTCGGCACCACATCTTGCCCGGAGCTACCATCATCTCTTTCCAGTGCCGCACTTCACCGAACTACCTTTGGAGCAACTACAGGTTCAGGAACCACGTGATCCTCCAGTGTCAAACTGTTATGCCTGCCAGAAGACGCTCGTGTTAGGTACGGATAAAATGGTGTATGAGTGTGGCGCCTGTCAGCAAGTATTTTGTATCGATTGCGATATATTTATTCATGAAACGTTGCACTCGTGTGTCGGCTGTACAACGATTCCGGCCTCGGCACAAAGCTTACAGGCACGCAAACCGGTGGCACCACCGCACAGTCTATCCGTGATTTAAGTGAACGAAAGTAATATAATCGCGGTAAGTAAATGTAAATGTCTGAACGTGGTTTAGAAATTTATGTTGCAATGTATAATCAGAAGAAATACGGCTCTACACGATTATCCCTTTTGACATTGTTTCTCTCATCCGAAACGTCGCGGAAACAACGCATTCATCGCGAATTCCCGTTTCCTATTCCACTTTTCTGGGAAAACTTTAAAACAAACAAGATAAACTCAATATCTTTTATTAACAGGAGTTCTGGCATTTTTAGAACAGGCAATAGCGTATGCCGATATTCATACGGCAAAACCGAGGTTCAAATCCCATCTGGAACGTTTCCCCGTAGTTGCAGACTGACCATCCAACATGTTGGGATCAATAAGTTTCGCTAGCCAATATATGTTCACCATGACCGGGTGGGAGCCTTTTCAGTGGTTAGTTGTTTTTTAATCTTGATTTATTCATAACTGAACTTTGTTAGGCTGCGTTCGATTGAGTTCTACATGAAATATTGTTGGTAACACTAAATAAGATTGGATTTTCCTTCACTGCTCTAAACTGATTAGAATCAATCGAAGCCAGTGACGTTGGGGACCATAAATGAGATGAGCTTTGGAGGAGAGTAGGAATGTCTCTGCGGCCGTTTAGTCCGTTTAATCTTTCGCTTATCGTAGATATAGTATGAAAATTGATCATTGTTTGTATTCGTCTTTCATAGGTACATCTCCAAGGTCCCCCAGGATGCGTGTGTTGTCTGGAACACTGTATATTACTTCCTGGATAACTAAAATTGTAAAAAAGTTCCAATATGTTTCAGTTGAATCGTATGGGTTCACTCCAGAGATCCTCATTCATTATATGTCCATCTTAGGTCGGGATTCGAAGCTCGGCTTTCATCCCTAAGATTTACTTTCCTTTTCGTATTCCTCTTTTCCCAGCCCTCATCCTATTAACTAACCTTACAGCAATCGCCTTAAACCACATGTTTATGCATAGTTTAAGATTAGTTATTTAGCATTCAATATATGTGACAGGTAGATAACTTAAATAAAACCAAATCAAATGAAACTGAACAAACATAATTCGTGTAGTATTTAAGGAATCTATAGTAAAAGCTTATGAGGAATCAAGGGTTGATTCTAAGATTATTTACGATTCTCTTGGTTTCTTTAAATCTTCTAACGAATAATCTTCTAAGGCTATGAGCCAATGTTATTATGAATTGTTCTTCAATGACTCTCGAGAGGTCTTGGTCTACCATTTCTAGCTTCCGTGACTTGTAAACACAACAAGATAGTCAATCCTATCTGACGGTCCGGGTGAGATTTTAGACCTCTCCTGGAAATGTGCGATCGTAGCTGCAACCATCTTAACCACCGGGTCGCTTCCAGTCTTCTTTAAACATCCTTCATTATATCATTTCATTTTTACTAGTGACAAAAGGCACAATCGGACTGAGCAGCCGTGAGTTGCCCCGATCTCTTGCTCCAAGACTACCCAAAATTAAAAGAGTTCGCTTTTATTTGTCGCTTTATCTCTGTACTTGCAATTGCGTTTTTTTTTTATTTGAGTTGGGTTGTGGAACAGCACTTATCATTTATAATTCCTTTCTAATTGATTAAGATTACCGTTCATTATGATTAAAAGAACTGCTTCAACTTTAGATATTATATTTTGTTTATTAATGAAAATATCAATTAATAGGTGGAATGTATTTAAAATAGCAAAAGTAACATTATGTGCCTTTCCTGACGTAGAATTATTGCTATAATATTTGCTAAAGTATGTTAGGCAAGAACTATCTACAATGTCGCCAAAGCATTTCCATTTTATGCAATCAAAAGAATTAAGAATGACTTAACAAACGCATAGAGCGACATCCTTTAATCCATCGATAGTATATATTGGATTGCCACCCTAGTACGCCTAAGCATAATTTGTACCAGCGTACCAGTGCAGTGTCCTGCAAATCCTTTTTCATTGTACATATCTCGTTGAGAGAGGAAACCAAGTCTATCTCTGATAACCTTCGCTGGGCGACAATTCCTAGCAATTTAATTTTACAATTTGACTCTGACGTTTCGTCATCAGAACAAGGCACTAGTTTTGGCCTATTTTACATAACATCCAAAGTGTTTTTTTTATTACGCCAAACATGCTCAGTATATGTAGCGCAGCTCGCTGCTATCTATTACGCCTTATTGATTACGAGTGTTTGTCATCTGGATGAATAATTTATTTTCTGCAATAGTTTAAGCGCATTCAAACCACAAAAAATCAGTGAAAACTATGAAAAGACCACTTTTTTTTGCCAATGAAATACAAAGGGCACTAAGCTCATTATTTGAAAAATAGTTCCATAAAGGTCTTATTTGGGAGCCTTCTCACCAATAGGGATACTTCGTAACGTCCTCTTTTTACAGGCTCATCCTACCTCACGAGCATGGAAGATCATGAGTTTGATCAAACGATGTCTAGATTTAGGTTTGATCATTTCACTTTAGCGAATAGGACAGGTAGACACGAAGGTACGATCTATGATATGAAAAATCTTGTATGGTACTGCTTGGAATATAGTGCATGAACAAGCGTGGTTCATGAGTGTTTTGGATATGATACAGCGTGGTCAGCTGCTGCAGATCTACTAAGAAAAAGGAAGAAAAAATAATTCGATGGATGAATATCGTTCTATAAGAACGATATGGATACTTATTATTGATATTAATTCAGTAAAAGGGCTCAGCTCGAAAAAGGGACACGATCTTGGAAGGCGTAATGATTCAAAGCTAAACAATTGGTTTGTTGTTGAGCGGGATGAGGAGCCTGTAATGATACTTATACAACAATAGATGGGTTTATCCCGCGAAACAAGAATTCGACACAAATGTTAACGAAAGATTCGCAACTTTGTGTTACTAACATCATAAAATATACATTTTTTCATATTTCAAAGGCTAATATAACTAAGACATATAATAACTTAAAAATTTCAGGAGGCCACGAATGATAAATCCGCTTCTGACTGATCATAATAGTATGGACGTCTCATATAGTTTGCGCGGCGGATCTAACGAATGGTTTTTTCCAGGGTCCCATAGAATGAATCTTTTTGCCTATCCCATATTCGTAACTCACTGTAGAAACAGTAGTGGATCAAGCTCTTTGGAGGCCTCTGGCGGAATGATAGTTGAGGCCCCCAACATTATGACTTCTTGATCCTTGATCAAAAGGTGGGGGGTCCCCGATTAATGACGAGGTCCCTAGCAGCCGCCAGCTCCGCCCTTAGTTTAATCCGCCACTTTTTAGAAGCCAACGTGGATTTTGTGGTTCCTTTTTAATATTGATCCTAAATTCTATACAATCCCCATTTAGTGGCCAAATTTCGTCAAAATTTGTTCCACTGCGCTACTAACGGAGTTTTTTCACAAGATTCGATATGGTAAATTTAACTTTTGGTGAGGGCACCTACTTTCATTCCGCTTTGAAGAAGTGTTCATTAAACGCATTTATTTATAACACAACGATATCCCTAAATCTGGGCATTTCAATTAAGATGTCATAAAGATTCATGATGAACGTACAATTTAAATACAATTTAAACAAGATTCTTCTAAAATATCGGCCAATTTTTGATTTTTAAACCATCTCTCATCAAAGATAATTCTCAAAGTTCTTAAAACATCGTTGAAAAATAAAAAAAGACGTTAAAAATGTACGGTATCGTGTTCCTAACTAAGCTATTTAAAACATACATATATATATATATATAAGGAAGCTTTTTCCCGGTCAGAATTTCATTATTTAGTACGCTCATCATCTTGTCGCAATGTAAGGTGAATTGTCATTACGGTTACTTTACGCAATTCCCGAAGATGACATCCATCTGAGTCGTGTAAATAGGCTTGTCCCTTTTGTGGGCACATTGTTTTCGTTTACTCTTTTACCCTGTACCACTGCACCTTTATTACGAAGGAGAGCACATGCTACAACCGGTTCTGGTAGTTGATAACAGGGTATGCTAATGATAACCTCCGGTCCACTGCGACAGCGCAAGTGTGTTTTATTGCATTCTGTTTGGTTTTCGAAGGTATTTTGGCGGCATTATGCATAACTTCAGCACCAGCGTCCAAGATCACGCTACCGTCAGCTGTTTCGCGTGTTCCACTTTTTCTCACTGCCGTGAAGATGTGGTGGATGCGTGGAGATTGCTAAAGATAAGACAGATTATTTGCTCTGGATTCCCAGGTAAACCATAAAAATGTATGTCAATTTATATACATAAACATTTGCAGATCGTTATCCAATGATTGTCTCATAGATTTAGGGTACGGTTTTATCTAATCAGTTAAGAACAAGTTTAGGGGGCTAAAGAGTGCCTATCTGCAGTCCGCTGGTAATCTATCCCTTGCTCGGTAAACCTATTACTCTCTGTTTACTAACAGACATTTTATGACTCGAGACGACAATAATATCGTTTATCGGGCTGTCGTAAGACTACGCACTGCAACTCATTCCAATGCCTGGCTGTCGAAAGTGATCCCTAAACACATTTAATCGTCAATATCTCTACTAGATCACACCGCTTGCGTTTTGCGATACGATGATTACCCAATCACCTCGGTGCAATCTACGGTTCGGTATCAATCAAACCGACTACGTCATGATTGGGTGTTTTGTAAATGACATACATCCGCCAGACCTCCCAAACGAATAGGAGAGTTTTACTACTTATCACATGTTATTAGTTTCTTTTCATCTTTCATTAATCTCTTTCAAACTGCATAACACCAACGCACACCGTACACATACTCAAATACCACGGGAAATGAACGTACCTTTAAGAGCTCTTTCAGTGATTATTGACGTCCATCATGAATGTGATAATCCGTGCCAGGTCTAGTGGCTAAATGCCTAATTACCATTCGGGTATTCCAGACATCTAATGGCAAGATTATTCTGCTGTCTCGCTCTTCTTGGGTAATGTATTCTGTAATCGATATGGCAATACAGAGATACAGTTTGACGTTGGAATTTAATCTTTTGGAAATACACTCACAGAAGATGGTTTTATTGTTGCAGGCAGACAGATAAGAAAGTGGAAAAATAAAGCTGTATTACGTAGGTAACTGACGACATGTGTCCTGTGTTGAAAAGTGCCGATTTAATATTTATTTGAAAAAAAGCACTACAAATTGTTATGGCATCCTACTTTTTTGTGAATTACATCCCTTTTTTTTAATTTAAAAAAAAAAAAAAAACATTCTTAGCTAACAATCTTTCGATTTGGTCCATAAACTTCCTCGTAGCTTTTTGTTGCATTTAAATCTTTTGTGTTGCTCCTTAATAGTGATTTCACCCGTATCGCGTACGGTTGCATATAAGTATGTGAAACATAAAACAAAAACAGAGAAAAAAAACAGGAATTTGTGTGGAAAACACGCAAACTCTTTAGAATCGCTCTCCATGCTCACCATTTCCATATTGCTTCTTTACATAGACCGCAACCTACGGCTTGCTGATTTAGTTTCGATGTATTGTTCACTAGTTATCTACGCAACAACAACAACATACTACTCCGGCACAGCTCCACACTAGCAAAAGCTAGCCATAACGAGCAGGCGGACATGTGTACGTCGTGTATCCCCACCATCGTCCAGCGTGCTGACAGCGAGCTTACCTGCACTCACCTGTGGAATTGCTAGAAAAAAATGCACATTTCCCGTCGAGACGTCGACCGGTGCAGTTGACTCGTGAACGTAGCCCTAAACATTGTCGCGTCGAACGAAATCTGTTTGCTCACAGCCGGATCCTAAAAACACGTTCCCGTTTGTGTGTAGTCTGTGTTATTTTGTTACAGTAAGTGTACACATTAATAAGAACGTTCTGTTCTGTTCGGCAAGTGCTCTCAAGTCGGTTGCAATAAAGAAAGTATAATTTAAAAGTGTCCATAGAAGACGTTTCGATGTTGTACCTCGTTACTGGAACATTGTCTCGTACGAGACACAAGCGGCATTAGAACTATCCGTGCAAAGTGACGCCAGAGCAGTGAAATGATCAAATACCCCTTTTACAATAGCGCTTCTAACGGAGGCACTCAGTCCATACCAATAGTGTGGCCATTTGTTGGTGGTTTAGAAGCAAAAGTGAAAGCTGTTTGTGGCACCTAAATTTGGGACCTTCAAAAAGACTGTTGCAAAACCAAATCATCTCGCGACGAGCTTGATCGGCCACCACGCTTTTTATCAACCAAAACACTCGTGACAGATTAAGCACGGTAGCAAATGTAGGATGGTTTGTGGTAAAAATACTTACTAAAGCTCTAATACTTTTGATACTCAATCGATGTTTGATTAACCTCCCAATGATTTGTCTATTAAAGTGTGATTTTATGTTACAAGGATAGCAAGAAGATCCACTTTTCATCCTTCAGTTAGCAGTGTCAACTTCTAGCGTCACAACCTCCTTCAAAGTCGTCGAGTTTCGTTCACAGTCGTTGCAAGTGCTTTCAACCTGGTGTTCCCCAGTTGGCTTCACGCGGTTGCACACAGTTACGTTTATTACCATGGCATTGGCTTTCTGAAGGTTCCTTTAGCTACTTATTACAGTGCTGTACGTTGTATCTCGTGATATTGATCGTTAAGGGTTTTGTAGCCGCCAGTACCCCAAAAGCCCTTCGGCATCATGAATGGGCGATTCTGTACAGTCAAGCAACGTTAAAAACGTGACAAAAACCCCTAATGTAGCTTAAATTGTGCAACAGTGTGTTGTGTACCTGTTTGCGTGTAAACGGGAGTTGATTTGAGAGTAGAAATACCGCATCGCAAATGAATGTTGACAAAAATATACGCTATATATGAACATCTAAACGTCCATCGAATGTTGACGAACGCGTTTGGGACGAATATAGTGTAGGAATGCGTATAGTGAGCAACAGTGCGTAAGTGAGGAGAAACGTACTAATGAACGAGTCTCGTCACGGGGAGTTTTACCAACTCTGCTCTACTAAACTCACCGATGAGTGAATACAAGTCGATTTACTAGAGTATTTTACTCACTCTCATACTCACTCACTCAAGTCGATTGCAAATGTGAGTATGTGAGCGATAGCGTTTGTGAGGTGTGCGTTTTTACACTAAATTGCCTTATAATGCCCTTGGATTGTGCGTTTGGCTGTTGATTCGAATGGATGCTGACCCATTATGTCAGTATCGTAGTGTAACGGGAAACGAACATTATTTCCAGTATGGATTACTGGATACCATTGCATGTAGTTGTATGTATACATTATTGAAATTTATAAATGAATCGTTGATGACTTTCAATTGACATACAAAATTTGATGAGCGAATGTAACACAACAAATCGTTTAAATTTTACGCTGCAGCAAAAATAATAAAAAAAGAATCAGTTTGTTGTTGGTTGTTCACCGAACACGTTATCTCCCATTGACTTTGCCAAACACTTTGGTTATTTTTTCTAAACTCTTGCCAACAACTCTGCGGTCCAAAATATGGTTAGGCAGTGGGAAGTAGAATGGAAATAACGGGGAGTAACGCTCGTCGTATGAATATCGAGCTGTGCGTCCGGAACGAGTCGTTGATGACTGTTCGACAAGTCTTTATTGCAGAATAGCAGGGCTGTTTTTTTCGGCCATGTCATTTTGGAACTTGTTTTTTTAGCCATTTTTTCATACCCTGCCATTTATTCGCTGCCATATTATTAACTTGGATGGAATAAACACGAGAGAAACGCGATGAGATGAGCATTTTTTCTCTGTTGTGCTATTTTGTTGATGCCCACGAGTCATTTGCCTGTGGTTGATGTGAAGTGTTCCGAATTTATTCTTTTTATTTGTTGAAGGAACACCCAATCCAATAACCGAACAATAACTTCTTGAGCCGCTCAAGATGGCGTCGAGATTCAGATCTTTGTGCGCCAGGATGAGATGTCCGCTGCAAAGCTTCTTTCGCTTGTTATGATCGTACGCTAATGTATTTTGATGACCTTCGCCATCGTGTCGGTTGGGATGCGAATGGGAAGCTGGTTTTGTGTGGGATATAAAAAGTGTAAAACATGGTAGAACATAAAATATCCACAATCTAAAAAACTTTACCTTTGGTTGGATGCGTTGAAGGTAACCCGTAGGTGTGCGAGTATTATTATGTTTTGATCACTGATCAGATGATCACTAGAAACGTAGAAGTTATGCCATCGTTATCCACTGGTGTTGAACGCTAGTTGATTGCAATGTGACTCTCGTAAAATGTATGAAGTTCATTAGAACGGTTTAAGCATCATAATTATTTATTTACATTAGCATGCTGAATAAATTAATACTTTCTATATTAATTTAAAAAAAAACACATTGCAACCAAATATTATTACCTTCTTAGTGACTATTTTTCAAACCCTTCACTTTCATCATTATTTACGACATAAACACTTCCGCTCAAGTACAGCAGTTGGTGACATTTATTGCGTGAAGAGTATGGATACTTTTTATGGATTCCCCAAGGAGTCGTAAAGTGAGTACTGTATGCGATTATAAACCATCCCATTGACTTTCTAACGAGTTAAAGCTAACAAGACTTTGGGTAGTAAAAGTAAGTTTGTAGAAAAACCTTTAGAGTTCCATGTGTCCTAATTTGGGAAGGGACTAACTTCAGCAAGTTTATATAAGTGAAAACCGGTTTTCTGTTTTTGTTTCAAACACAGGTCAACAGACTGGAATTAGCATGCAAACCTTGACGATAGACGCAAGTGAAGAGACACGCAGCTGTTTCAGGGGATTTTTATTTTGGCTAATAAGCTACAGTTGACGTGCTAGAGAGGCATCTGTGGAATACGCATTGCTGATGTGTAGGTGTGTTTTTCTTTCGATCATTGTGAATACGAGTAGGGAACCACTACACTGCCAACGTTCTTTTTCTGTTTTTTTTTCTTCATGGCGCCAGCACCTTAAAATAATCTAGACAAGCAAAAAAAAAAAAACATCTGATTAAAGTTTGGCCCACTCCTATCCCAAGTTGATTATTCTTAGAGTTTGATAAATTTACCATATTTCCTCACATTTTGCCATGGTCCATCCTTCACCTTGACTGTATGACAGCGTCGGGATCTCCGAAACAGGAAACAAGTTCTTTATGTACGAAAATCGAATGAAAATAATATTTGCTCACCGTCGCTGTACTTTACATCTGCGTTTGGTGTAAAGTGTCTGTACTCATTCCGATCTCATCAAAACCGGGTAAACAACGCTGCTCACTTTCGCGAGAATGTATCCACTAAAGATGAGACCTTCGCTTCGTTTTCCCCCACGTAATTAACCCACTTAAACGCCCTCGATCGTTCTTAACAGCCGGTAAAGACGCCACCGGCAGCACATGCTGGATAGCAGTGCAATTCAACAATGAACCGATGAGCTTATCAGCGTCACTAGCAGTCACGAGCCCGTGGTGCCTCATGCAAGATACGACGAAGCTCGGCACCCCGTTGCCACCTTCAGCACAGCGGTACCTTCAGTATGATTTACTACCATCTGATCGATGACCAATTTGTACGGTGGCGTAGGGCTTATTTGATTGTTTTTTTTCCCGTTTTCGGGCCACGCTTATCAGGATGGATTGTTTACTACAAGCCTTCAGTTAGTCCCGGCTTGATTAAGGATCGATCCATCAAAAAGAGCTAGTATACAGCGTCATAACCACAGCCGAAATTTGTTCTCCATCATCATCTGCCCGAGGTGCAGGAAATGTCTGTTGGGCGATGATACTGCCGATAAACCAGCCCCACTAACTATCACATTTAAAGCTGAAGAAGCCAACTGAGAGACTCCAGGGAAGAAAAGCAAACGATTACACGTTCCGGTACAGGTCGTGTGCGCTTTTATGGAATGCAATTAAATGTAGCCTTTCGCGAGATTTGATCCGCACGAGCTGGTAGCGAATCTGCATATTTAAACGGCCTACACGTCTACAGTTTGCCGAAGTAAATTGAAGGAATTGTGAGGGTTATTGTAATAAACAGACACGAGTCTTAACGTCATAGGAGTAACACAAGAAGAATTTGATTTGCTTCATTTCTGCAATAGGAGCGAGTAAATGATATGAATGGAAGGAGAATATTCACATTGCGGTCACTTTTACCACCACATAATGCACGCTCGCTCTTGGACCGATGAGAAGTAGCATTTGGGCACGTTTTTACGTTCCCACTTCAACTTAAGATGACGATAAGGCTGGCAACAATCCAGCACGCGTCCGAGAATTCTTGTCTGCAGCAACTGGAATGTTATCACACACCTTCTATTTAGTTCTATATACAGGTTGATCCGTTTATGGAGTGATACATTCTTTCGGAGATTTATACCAGAGCTGCCATAAGATCTGAAGCCTATTGACCTGGTATTTGCAATTGGTAACTTGTTGCTGGGAACATAAAGGCGCCCGGAGGAGTTATGTAGAAAATATCAACAAATAACACAATTTGCTTTTCAAATCAACTGAGTTACTGTCATTTTAATCGAAAAATTCCCACTCCTTTGAGAGTACTAAAATGATCGAGTTTAGTCACCCTTTATCAATCTGCCACCCATCAATAACAGCAGCTTCTTTATGTAGGCAATTTGGAAACAATCATATTGTGGCTGGAATTGTTTTTGCCTTACGGCAGACCTTTGAAACCAGTGGCTTATCAGGTGATGCAAGTCCTTTATTAATTGAGCTGTCTATGTCCAATTGGAATGTAAATGAGCGCGATTGTGCGTTTGATGAATATGCTGCCGGATTTTATTCGCTATCAGTATGCATTGCCCATTATAACGATTTGTGTTGCGGGACAGTGTATTGAGCAATAGAATATGAAGAATGGTGTGTGAGGAAATTGACCACGTTGGTATTGTGAGTCTTTCTTTTAAGGGTAAGCTGTATAAATCATTGTCACGATGATGCTACTTCCGCTTGTGTTTGCGTTCATGCAAATGAGCTTACCATCAACAAATTACCTTTATTGTCAGCCTTCCAGATAACCCACTGGAAGTTCTACCTTCAGCTTTGGTGGCAAAGCCATCTTTTAACGTTCGACTTCCTGTAGTGCGGCCAACGTTAGCGGAGGTCATCAAGCGGGGCCGCTTTCACTGTTTGGTCGTTCACCTTCTGCAAGTGAACTGCAGTAGAAGAACTTCGCGCGAGACAGATGACACACTGGCACAGTATCAAGGCGGTTTGGAGTGGTACCGCGCGAAATGAAAGCGAATGAGACGAGCAAAACAAAGCTGATAGTTGTCTGCCTGTTTGTCTGGCCTTACGACGCATCGCTGGTCAATGAAACCCGCTCATGGTGTATGCGCTGCGCACCAAAACAAGGCGATCGCTCGAAAGCTGAGAGAGGGATAATGCCTGAAAGAGACTGCCATCTGTCATTTTCGGCGAGCTGATGATCCGCTCGGGGAAGGGTTGTTGTACGCGTACATAAATCAACGAACACGTTCGGTGCATTCGGTTCACTGACCGTCCTTGCACTAGCTCAACTGTTGGACCATGCTTTGCGACATTGATTCCACAAGAATCATGGCATCGTACAAAGTCCGTTGTCCGAGGTGTGTCGATCATATTGCACCATACGACGTCATCTCTTTCGCACGATGATGCAGATAAACCCTATCGCCAAACCATTATCATAAAGAGTTTCTTATTGATTCTCAAACAGTATTGCAGTCTATGGTAACTGGTTCTAATCGAGGACAGAGATGACAAGTGCGGAAAATGATTAGTGTTAGTGCACGTCACAGTAGATGAATTGTGTAATAATTTAATTACGCCATTCGTTTCGTACGTACGAAAGAAGTGATCGTTTTGTCTCGATCACAGTAGGAGCACTTTCGCACAAATGATCATTGCTCCATAGCATTTGCCGTCTACTGCGATGGATTTAACGTTGTCCTACTGTGAACGTGAAGTAAGCTTTATTCCCCTGGTATGGCACTCTGTGCAGTAAAAGCTTTTGTGTACATTCGTTTATCCTAATGGAATGAAGAAAGATCTGCTTTGCGAGATCTTTAAGATGAGATGGGAAGTCTCAGAATAATATGGAGTAGATGTTCATCTTTTAAAAGCTTTCAGAATGTAAGCTATATTTAACGTCTAATTCGCGTAAACTAATCAGAAATGCAAACAGTCGCAACCAATTAAACGCAATCATGAAAAATGATAACTCCATAATCAATCGGCTCTGTAGGGGAGGTACTTAAAGGTCCAATCAAACCATTTCCATTGTCGACGTCGTTTATCGTCCATTTGTACTGTGTTCCTCCATTCATCATCCATGCAGAGCAATGTTTGCGTAAAACGTTAGACGTAATTCACACCCCTTGCTGCTGGCACACATTAAGCGCCATGTTTGATGTGTCTTGCATAGCTACCACGCGTAACTAGCAGGTGTTAACTAATGGAACAAACGATTGTTGGTCGGCAATGGTCGCAACTGGTGCTTTAAATGGGTGTTTTGTTTAAACTGTGTTCAACAATCGTTACTTATGTGATTGGAGCATGATTACATTTGCTGTCTAAATTGACCGCAGTTGAAAGTATCCTAGCGGGAATTCATTTATTCTTATGGATTAATAAATCGATGCTTGCAATTGTAACACTCTAAGTAGTTTTCCGGACCATGCCAGATAGGTCATTGTGATTCAATATCACGAACGGTTTGCCTTCCGTCAAGGTTTATCTCGTGCAAGTTCTCAACCTTACCGCGCTAGCTTGGGTGGAATGGAACGCAAGCTAAATTAGTACGCTTGACGAGTTTTGTTCAGGTTCCAGTCAAACGAGTTCGTACCGACCCTTGTTGGATTGCATTGACATGCAAATAATAGGCGATGTATCTAGAGCAAACTGACGACATAAAAGAATAAATGCTACTGAGCTTTTTGATTCCGGTTGCAATGTATTGCTCTTTCGTTGACCTTGGTCTTCGTGAGAACTCCTACACAAGTGTACCAGAGTGTCCCATTAGTGGGGTTTTTTCAACCACAATCCAAAATTCATAATGATAATTCGAAAAAGAAAAATGATGATAGTAATTGCCGTACACTTTCAGCCACTAAGCCACTAATTCCGGTGATCCAGGCCGGTAATGCAGACGTTGATGGAAAAAAGAAACCTTTACGCTCTAAATGTCACCGACCTGCAGTGTTTAAATTTGAATTTAAGAAATTTGCTTCTCCTGCTGTCTCCGCGAACAGTGAAAGTAGTTCGTTAATATCGCCCCTAAAGAGATGGCAAAGAGATGTCCAAGTCGCAAGCTCTGGAACCAGTCGTCGATTAGTTGGTGGATGGAATGGAATTACCTTATTTCGGTCCGTTACACGCATTAGGCGTCTGATACGATAGCCAAACGAAATTGATCGACCGTTGCCAATTCGTAACTTCCGCAATAGTGCTCGGTTCGCTGCCTGGCTGCGACTAATTTATGCGCGCACTAATGTGCCATAATGTTGCCCCTATTACTTCGGTCACTTTCTCATGTGCATTATCTTCTCACACTTTGCGCCTCTTTATCGCGCTGCTTCACAGATAATCTAGCGCCAGCGTGGAACATGCGTGCGGAAGGCCCTTTACGTCGGTTCTGGACAGCGCTGACGCGGAAGAAACAGAATGAAGACGACGGTTCCGAGTCGAAGCTGGCCCGCGTCCTCACACTCCTCGATCTGACCGGACTCGGCGTGGGCAGTACGCTCGGGCTAGGTGTGTACGTTCTGGCCGGTTCGGTGGCACGCGAACAGGCCGGACCGGCTGTGGTCGTTTCGTTCCTGGTAGCGGCTGTCGCTTCCGCCATTGCCGCCCTGTGCTATGCCGAGTTTGCCGCCCGTGTACCAAAAGCTGGATCCGCCTACGTCTACAGTTACGTGAGCATCGGTGAATTTACCGCATTCACGATCGGTTGGAATCTGATCTTGGAGTACGTGATAGGTAAGTGGTTTGGTTGGGCACAAAGGTGTTCACTATGGAAATATCTTCACTGTGCACACTATCTTCCAGGCACGTCCAGTGTCGCCCGTGGTATGAGCGGCTACATTGACTCACTGGTTGACAACAAGATCAGCAAAGCGATGCGCGAAGCAATGCCAATGGACGTTGACTTTCTGTCAGACTATCCGGACTTTTTCTCGTTCGTCGTGGTGCTAATTTTGGCCGGACTGCTCGCTTACGGTGTGAAAGAATCGACGCTGATGAACAACATCTTCACCGGCGTGAATCTGATCGTGATCGGCATCGTGCTTGTAGCGGGTGGCATCAACTGTGATCCCGACAATTGGACCATCGATCCCAAGGATATACCGCCGGGCTATAATGGTGGAACGGGCGGGTTTGCACCGTTCGGATTTGCCGGCATAATGGCCGGTGCTGCCAAATGTTTCTACGGGTTTGTTGGGTTCGATTGTATCGCTACGACGGGCGAAGAAGCGAAGAACCCGGAACGTAACATTCCACTCGCGATCGTGATCTCACTCATCATCATTTTCCTCGCATACTTTGGCATCTCGACCGTGCTGACAATGGCGCTACCGTATTATCTACAAGACCCGGAAGCACCGTTTCCGCATCTGTTCGATTCGATTGAATGGTACGCGATTAAGTGGATCGTATCGATAGGTGCCATCTTTGCCCTCTGTACCAGCTTGCTTGGTGCCATGTTTCCGCTTCCGCGCGTCCTGTATGCCATGTCGTCGGATGGAATCATCTACAAGAAGCTTCAGACGGTGCATCCTAAAACGCAAACACCCGTACTGGCGACTTTACTGTCAGGGTTGTTGGCAGCCATCATGGCGGCCTTGTTCAATCTACAGCAGCTGATCGATATGATGTCCATCGGTACGTTGCTTGCCTACACGATCGTCGCTGTGAGTGTGCTGGTGTTGCGTTACCAAACGGAGGAGCTGCTCAATAGCTCCGAAATCAGTGTCACTATACCCGAGGTGATTCGGCAGCTACTGAATCGCGAACGCCATTCAGCACCCACAAAGCTGTCATCGGCAGTGGTGAAGTTTAGTGTTTGTATATTTGGTAAGTGATAAGCTCTAGTCTTCTAATGCATTCCAATACTAATTGAGACAATATCGTTTATTTCGCACAGCTGTGTTCGTCTGTGGTGCTTGTGGTATTCTAGTACCGGCCGAGGACTACATCAACGGTGACTATCCTGGTGTCATCGTGTGTCTAGCGGTGCTCGTGGCCGTACTTGTCTTGCTGTTCGTTATCATTTCCATGCAGCCAACGGACAGCATTAAGCTAACGTTCAAAGTCCCACTGGTGCCCCTGTTACCGCTAATCAGTGTGTTCTTCAATCTGTACCTCATGTTCCAGCTCGACTCCGGCACGTGGATTCGGTTTGCCGTTTGGATTGCGGTCGGATACTTTATTTACTTCAGCTACGGTATTCGCCACTCGATAGAGGGCGAACGATTGCTGACAAAGGCCGAGCTGGCCGAATCGAAGGCAAACGGTATCGACAATACCGGGTACGATGGTGCTTTGGATGCGATGGATCGAAAGAATTCCAACCACTTCCAAGGTGCACCAACGTACGCAGTAGCAAACGAATCGATGTAGATGTTGCGATCGTTTCACTTTTCCTTCATAGACTCCATGGACGGTCGGGTAATGCTCGCAAGGCGTCAGTATTATGCCTGTGTAAGCCTAATGACCGGACAAATCAAGCGGTCCCATTCAGTGTAAGAATAAGCTAAGTACAAACGAACGGAGAGCATGTAAAACAAAACAAACTACCTAGTGCGCACAGGATAGAACGAGAAAAAACAAGCCGCACTTAAAGTGATTGTGATAATTATTGCATACTAGTGGTTTAAGGTTCGAAATAGAGACGTATAGAAAAAATCCATCGCTGCCGTTTGTTTTTGAAATTACTGTTTCTCTCTTCCATGTAAGCTGTTACATTATTCTTACAAACGTAAACTGTGTGTATTTTTTATATAGTTAAGTTCATCATTTGATTGAAGACGAATTACACTAATCTAGCATTAGTGAAGTATTGTAAAGAATTGTGCTTTAAAGCGCATCCTGTCCGATAACGCCTATGACGAACGAGACGAACAATAAATCAATCAAATAAAAACGCGCGTGTACAACATTTTACCGTACCGATTTGGGTAAGCTAACCACATCTGTCATCGAGTCTTCCGATAAAAACCTGCGACAACGCTAGCATTATTGGTCTAACGGTCTAACGGTAGCTGTCCTCCATTGTTCCCGTGGGTGGTATTTATGAACCCTTGAGACACATAAAACTCATTCATCAACCATGATTAAGGCGATGACGAAACAACGAGCTCATTGATAAGATGTTTTTTTTCTTTCTTTCTACTTCTTCTTGTAATCTATTAACAGTTGTAAATTAGTTACTAATGAATGTACGTGATGTTAAATGTTATCAAAGAAAGCGCTGTCATCGTTTGAAAAAGATAGCCTAATCGCGGCACCCTTCATTTACCAATGCGCCTACGGTTAGACAATCCGCAATACAACGATCGTACTTGCTTTGGTAACGTAGTGGAACATTTAAAGAAGAACACCCGCCTTTGCTTCTGTAGTTTCTTCCCACATCATCACATGTGGGCCTTCTGTGCGAGTGTGGAAGTGGATAAAAATTTGCATCCGGATATAAAACACAACCTATTGGACCCACACCCACATCGCAGCTCATCGGTCGCGTCAGCTGAGCGCTCATCGCTTCCCGGTGTGTTTGTGAAACAGGTCCTTTTTCACTGATGCTGCCCATTCAAAGATACCTTCTGTTCCCGATTCGCTCTGAAAATAGTCTCAGTCTTCGGGTGTTGAGTATCGCGCTAACATTGTCCAACGTTGGGGATACCTACTGACCATTGGATCTTCCTATCGAGTATACACGTAGAGTGAATAGAGTTTTCAGTTGACGATTTTACCGTCACAGAGCATTGTAGTCGAACATTTTCCAAGTGTTTACACTGCTATCAACAATTACGGCGCAAGACCGGTATGTGCTGGGTGGGAAAGATGGAAACAGTGTAGTGTTACGTTTTGCAATTAAAAATTGTTTAAAATTGTGACACCACAGCAAAGAGCATCACCTATTCACGCACGTCTAGCGTTATTTGTATCGTTCTTCCCGGAAGGGTGGTACCGTTTGCTTTGATCAATGTTACATAAATGGCACATGACGGGGCGCAACGAATTAATCTACGTACGTACGTTAAAAAGTGAAAGCGAGCGGTTGTTTTTTCCCCTTTATTTTCGCATATAAAAATGCGTTAGCACGAGTTTCTGATATCAGCTTGTGTTGTGCGTAAATATCCGCGGAAGAAGATACGCAATGGAGACGCATGGTGGCGCACGTTTTTGACGTTCCGCTAGCCGCTCCCATTCGGTTGGCGACATTCTTGGAACGGCAATTCGCGCACGGTACACACTGACAGCGGAACTATAAAGCACGCGTTTAGTGATTGCATTAATGTAGGCGTTGTCGGCAACTTCACATGAAGGATTTGTAGTTCTTTTTTCTTTCCAACCTGTCTTTTATTTTTATTTTCCTTACGGTTGAAGGTCTTGGTCGTTGAAATGCAAGCTTGGACATAATGATGCGGGCATGTACCGTGCAGCCAATGGGGGAAAAAGGAAACCGTGATAGACGTTTGCGGCAACTCGATTCGATTTCATCCGCACGGGTCTCGCTATAAATAGGGTAATTATTTACAAACGTATTCAAATCATGCAGCACCACGCGACCACACGCGGGAAGGAGCATTTTGTTTTGCACCGGCGTTTTAGGATGGAAGTGGCAGTGCAATGGGTGGGAAATGTTTCATCAGCAACCTTTTTGCACAAATTTCAGACCTTCAGCCAAACGGACTGCTTTCGTGCAATACTTTGTCCTAGGTCAATGGCATCTAGAGCCGCGTAGGGAGTGTACGGTCTGTGTGCGGGATGTACTTAAATTACCACGAAAATGACAGCCAAAGGAATGTGAATGTGCACGGGAAACCGATGCACATAGCAGGACCTGGCGCATAAATCGGCCGCGAACGCATTTTCCCATTTTTAAGCAGCGGGGGATTGCAACGATTGCACTGCAACGGTTCGTACAGACGGTTCCGGCCACGGATGCGTGTATAAAAGTGTTTTTTACATAAATTGTATTGTTGTGACAAACTTACCCGTTGCAGCGAATGGAGCACAGAACTTTTTTATTTGTGGTGATGGTGGTGGATGATGTTTATATTGTGACGGGTCGAAAAATTGGAACAATTTGCATTTGAATTTCTTTTTCCGCCTGTCCACGACGTGACCGATCGCACAAAGAAACTTATTGTAGCAAAAAGCAGGACATCCTAGAACTATCGACGCTAGCAATTGATGCTAAAACTGCAACGTTTGCAGTGGATAAGATGACTGCATTGTCAGTATTGCTGTGCTCAATGATTGATTTGACAAGCAGAAGAAACGGTGCCAACACGTTCGTCCCGTAAATAATTCTCCTGCATTGGAGCAGACTAAACGAAACAGCTACGGCATGCTTAATAATAATTTTGCACCACGTCTTAAAAACTTGAAACGTGTGATTTTGCATTTCGTTTTTCGGGATTTGATGGCAACTAAATGGACTCGATCATCAATCGATCGACAATCTTTCCAATCATTTAGAAATATCCACTGTTCAGTCTTACCCGAAACCTTCTGTTTAGCACCTTCGCACACTTTCGTTGTTTTAACCGTTTATCTCAAATCCCGACCACACCATCGACCATCTTTGTTGACATTTGTGAGTGTACAAACAGTCGCTCAACCAAGAAGAACAAACTTTAACTCTTCACCAATGGAACAGTGCGCTGTAACATTGTGCCAAGTTGTAACGCTTTTAATTCCGTCCGTACATTGTATTGAAAAAAAAACTTATCATAATATCAAAACCATCTTCTGCAGGTGACGAATCAAGCAAAGGAATGGAAAGTTTTTGGAAAGCTATCAGTCGCAAGAAACCCAACAACGACGATGGCAGCCATTCGAAGCTGGCCCGCGTACTTACGTTGCTCGACTTAACCGGGCTCGGTGTTGGCAGTACGCTCGGGCTGGGTGCCTATGTGCTAGCGGGTTCCGTTGCGTACGAACAGGCCGGTCCGGGTGTGGTAATTTCGTTCGTAATTGCAGCCCTAGCGGCGGCCATTGCCGGTTTGTGCTATGCCGAGTTTGCATCACGCGTGCCGAAAGCGGGCTCGGCGTACATCTACACCTACATCACGATCGGTGAGTTTGCCGCGTTCACGATCGGATGGAACTTAATGCTGGAGTATATTATTGGTGAGTTCTTTAGGGAGGTGTTATCATTGAACGTGTTCTAATTTGTTTCAATACTTTTGGTCCACGCACAGGCACGGCGAGTGTTGCGAGAGGCTTGAGTGGATACATCGATGCACTGATCGATCATCGGATGGGTAACGCGATCAAAGGTGTGATACAGATGAAGGTTAGTTTCCTGGCGGAATATCCGGATGTCTTTTCCTTCCTGGTTGTGTTGGTGATAACGGCTCTGTTGGCGTACGGTGTGAAAGAATCAACACTGCTGAACAATCTCTTCACTGGAGTGAATCTGATCGTCATTTTGGTCGTATTGGTGTCCGTTGGCATTAAGGCGGATCCGGCAAACTGGGCCATCAAGCCGGACGATCCGAGCGTACCGGTCGGCATCGATATCGGTGCAGGTGGATTCCTTCCGTATGGTATAGCGGGCGTAATGGCTGGAGCGGCCAAGTGTTTCTACGGGTACGTAGGATTCGACTGTATCGCGACGACTGGTGAGGAGGCACAGAATCCTTCCCGCAACATTCCACTAGCCATTATTGCTTCGCTGATCATAATCTTCCTATCGTACTTCGGTGTGGCAACCGTGCTGACGATGGCACTACCGTACTATCTGCAGGATCCGATCGCACCGTTCCCACGGCTCTTCGACTATCTTGGCTGGCAGGAGATCAAGTGGATCGTATCGATCGGTGCAATCTTTTCGCTCTGCACCAATTCACTCGGTGCGATGTTCCCGCTGCCTCGGGTACTGTACGCCATGTCCTCGGACGGTATCATCTTCAAGCAGCTGCGTACCGTCCATCCGAAAACCAAGACCCCACTACTGGCCACGATTCTTTCCGGCATCTTCTCCGGTACGATGGCGATGTTGTTCAATCTGCATCAGCTGATCGATATGATGTCGATCGGAACACTGCTAGCTTACACGATCGTGGCGGTTAGTGTGTTGGTGTTACGATACGAACAAAACACCAACTTTATCGTTAGCACACAAACCAAATCGTCCACCGTTGTGAAACAGCTGTTTAATCTGACCTGTCTCACGGTTCCGAGCAGCTTGTCGTCAGATATTGTAAAGGTGTGCGTGCTTATCTACGGTAAGTTTGACTTATATGTCATAAAAGTAGAAGTGTCGTTAAAACGTTAACTCCTTTTCTTTACAGCGATTGCTATTAGCGTGATAAGTTCAATCTTGGTACACGCGCAGGTGCAGCTAATCAACTATAATCCGCTTTTCTGTACGCTACTAGCTGCTATGACCATTATGGCAATATTGCTAACGCTCATCATATCCTGCCAACCGACGGAGGAGCGACAGCTAACCTTCCGTGTACCTTTTGTACCGTTTGTACCACTGCTCAGCATCTTCGTGAATGTGTACCTAATGTTCCAGCTGGACGCGGCAACATGGGTACGATTTTTGGTCTGGCTGGTCGTCGGTTTTATCATATACTTCTCGTACGGCATTCGCCACTCAGTTCAAGGTTCCGGCAGCCAGACACTTTCGGAGAGTCAGCTGGATATACCGTTCGCCATGTTCACTACGGTGAAGCTGTAGAGCTGAGACAGTGACAATATTCCTGGGGACGGGATGCTAGTATGATCAAGACATTAAGGTACGCTAGTAGCACACGTAGACTTAGACGAAGACATAGTGTACTAGGGAAAACTAGAGTGATCATCTTTATTTATAAACAAAAAAGCAACATTCACCGGTAAACGTGCAACATTTAGATCAGCTTTAGTGAAAAGACAGGACATTGAGTGAAACCGTTTTAGGTTAGGTAACTTGGAAAGGTTGATGGTAGTGTGTTCGTTGCAACTCAGTTGCATATTACTTTTCCTTTTGATTTTCATCCATCACAATGCGCTTATTATGTGATAAGTACTCGTTTTTTGATGGTAGAATATAGTGAAATATTATATACGAGAATGTACTTTGTTAGCTGTTTTGGTTTTAAACTATGCACACATTAAACCAGTGGCTTACAATAAACGATCAAGTTCATGAGTTCCATAGCTCAACTAAACTTAGTCTTAAATCAACTTCGTTCCGTACGGTCCAACTGAATTGGATGCATCATTCTTCAACACTGCGTACGCGTGTGAATAAATGCAATACACACAAGTTCGCTGTTACGTTACGCTCGGAACCAAAACAACCACCGGGTGGAATGGAACGTGCGAAAATTGGGTCATCATTTGCATCAGCCGCTCATCAGCGCTTGGAAAGGTTCAAGAACATTTCTCCGTGTCGGATGGTGCTCTTGAAGCTCCAGTGTGACCGATGATCTTCTTCTGCATTGATGAACCACGCTGCCGACACGTTCCAGCTGCCGTCACGCTAATCACGTCACAACAATTCATCCTCGTCCGCTTTTGGCGGTGCGATAATGTTAACGAATAGAGGAAAAGTAGGAAACGTTATTACGGTGTCATTCACTGAGATTCGGACTAGCAAGGGATGAAGTGCTCATGGTTTCCGATCTACGGCGTCAAGGTTACACTGGTATATGTTGATCGTTACTTTCTCTTTCGGTGTCAATGTCAAGCACAGTTGGCGTGGGACTAAGTTGGATTAATCGCCCAATACATACATCGTTGTTCAGCGCCCTGACAGAGTGTGCAGCAAGACTATTGCAGTAGATAAATCAGTTTGGGGAACTGTTTTATGAGATTGTTTGAGTTTTGTTTTCTTTTGTTCGTGATTTGCCTTCAACAAAAATAAGCGCCTGAATGTAGATTATGCGGATAGCACAACAGCAAGTGAACGACGCACTGTCACGTTTACAGTTTCGTTGTTCTTTTAGATTGTTGTTTGTTCATCAATTGTTTGATGATTTTCATCGTATACGTTCATATTAACGTGAATTGTTTTTTTTTTATTTAAGAATATTTTTGCTACGAACCGCACCAGTAAATAGTTATCTCTTATCGATTTGGATGCTGGCCTCCATACGCTAACCTTGAATTGTTTCATCGTACCTCGTACTCGTGAACGTGTAAGAACAATCAACACTTACACTCTGAACTCCGCTGACCAGCTTGGAAGTACAATGTCAATCGGTGCTATTGACTACGGCGTTCTGGGTTCTACGAGATAAGTGTAATCTTGTCGGCAGCCGGTAAGCATCAACAAAAAATAATAACCACACGGTCGGAAGCCATATGATGACCATTGGGAGCGGAAAAGCACAAGCCGCACTACTACAGCCGAGTAGAGAGCATCAGAGAGCGAGAGAGAGAGAGAGAAAGCGACCAGCATGGGCTGGTGGCACTACCACGGTACTACTACGGTCGGTTGCGTGCGATGCGTTATTCCACTCGAGACACTGCGCGCGCGAGATACCCGCCAGTTGGTTGTGCTCCGTCGTCCAAGGTATCTGGACCGTGTGATGTAAACACAACAGTGTGCTTTAAGCTGCCGTTAGTTACAATTTGATCATGATATAGATCCTCAGTGACAGTACGTGAGCGGTACTGCTTGTGTCCTGCGTTGTGACGAGATGCACTGCTGTTATTCCATCGTAGAACGAAGTGCCTAAAGCAGTTAATCCTTCCATAAAGCGTCAAACGATTAGTGTTTCTTTGTTTTGTTTTATTTGGTGGTTCGTGATTTCGGGCCCATAAAACAGGCAAAAGTAGAGCGAAAACTGCCGGGCAAGAGTTCTCCGCGATGAGTGTGTTTTGTCATATATACGTGCAATGTGTATCAGCTGATAATGGACTTTAATTGTGGGCGATAGAGGTTTGCATTGATTGCCCCTGTATTTGAAGTGATGTTTATCATTAGTCACCAGTGATAACGAAAGGCAGTGCCTACATTTGCTACAAGAAGAAGAGAAAAATCGACTACGTGCATCACGTGTACTGTTGTTGTAGTGAATGCTGATTTGCTGTGTTTGAAGGACCTCCCAAAGATCCTGTGCTTGGGAAACGCTTCTCGTTACCAAACAAACCGACCTCTGCAATAGTGGTGCTTGCAATTGGATGCTGATTGTTTTTTCCTCGGTTAGTATCTACCCATCAAGATGATCACCTGACGACGCAGAGGGCGAATTGCGTTTAGGGTACAAAAACAACAAGTACCCATACCCTAACGGACTCACGAAATATTCCATCGCACTGAGATAAACGGCGAACGATTGATGAAACGAAGCGTACGAGCGTGTTGTTGGCCGACATGAAATAGGACCTCCAACGCTCTTATCAATCTCTTTCCAACTCTGCGAACAAGCATGTTGATTGGGGTGAAAGAATGTCGGTTCACGAATCACGACCCTCGGCAAACCTCCGAAGCCTCTTCCGTGCCGCCCCAAACGTTACAACGGCGTACAGATAAAATGATGCACACAAACAACACAATTACCTGTACCGTGTTGAGATACAGCTGGTAGTACGTTCCATAACTTAGCCAACTCTTTCAGTTTTGCAAACACCCGCAATGTCTTCGGGAAGTGCGCCATCCCAATGTGTAGGTTAAAAATGGCTTTTAATTTTTCCTACACGATCTAATTCATCGTTTCTAATAACATGATTCAGACCTTACCGGTTCCAGAGGAGCTACCTGGTTCTTATCTCTAAAGATGCTACTCATGAGAGATTACGATTATAGCTAACATGGCTCGTATGTCATCTCTTGGACGGCGGAGGTAACAGGAGGGAATTACACAACACCGCAAACCTGTTGATTCTAGACGTAATGCGCTAGAATTGAGGTGACCGTTTTTCCCTGTCCTATGTTCTTTTTTATTTTATTTTATTGTGTAACAACTTCTATTGCACGATCGCGGTGTGTAGATCTATAGAAGTTCTTTTTCTTGTTTTTTAAGGGAGTACTATTCTTGTTTCAGTATATAAAATAGGCTGACACAAACAAGTAGCTTGAATCGATGGCCTGCATTCATTGAACCTTAAGGAAACCATATAACTGGCTGGAATGTAGGGCAGAAGCTTTCAGCGTTGAGTTGGAGTCTCGGACATCGTTACTCTTGAATTCATTGTTAGAAGTTAGGACTTCTTGAATGTTTATGATAGTGGAAGGTTTACCTAGAAAAAAAATTCCTCAATACAAGTAGGTCAAATTCAAAAGTAATGCGCACATGGAAATTTTGTGCAGCGGTTAAACAGCATAGACGCTGTACCGTGTATTACAGTCCGTTAGAACCCGTTTTCATGGTAAATATAAATAGATATTAAAAAAATTGCTTAAAACAGTAGAATAGAGTCTCCATTCATCTGTTGATCTCGTGAGTGTTCATTTGGTATGAATTAGGCCATGAAATAGTGGGCACTTTTATTCCAATGTATATATTTCTATCACCTTTTTAAATCGATAACAAAAAAAAAAGTTTATATTGCACCGTTTTGATGTGATAGCTACCTTATGTGAGATGCTACAAAAGTTGATGATAAAAGTTAAAAATTTATCATCCACTGTTAAGAGCATGATGCCAACCGTTATTTCGTACAATTTGGCCAGACTCCAAAATGATCATATTTCTGCGATAAGATTATTGGATCCCGCCTGTAATCTTTTCTAACATGTTTTACATTTATCGAACATTGTTTTATTATCGAGAGCTGTGTCAGATTATAAATGTTAATATGTTTTTTGGCATCAACCAGTACATTGGCAAAACAATCATAAATACAATAGAAACGTTTTTATGATTTATGATAAAGCAATACATTTTAAAACACTTGCAAAATATAAACGAACCATATTAACAAGCACAAATTTGGCTGTTTATTTGATCCATCAGTTATGTTACATAAACTGAAGCGTCACGCCGTGATAGTAGCATCTGTAATCAAACGGGTTGCGGGTGCGTAATACATGTTTACCCTGAAAATAAATATCACTCGCCGCTTGTTTAAACATTATGCTGCCAATTCGTAACACGGTGCCTTATTCGGGCTTTCGTTTTGGAGGAAATCATGAATTGTGAGAAGATTGTTTTTAGAATCTCCTTCAGCAGCCCTTCACTCATTCCGGCTATTTAATGAAGCGCTTGGACCGTTTCCCGATTGTCTTTTGCAGATTAATGAAGCGTTCCAAGGAAAGTTTGGTGGATCGGATTGGATAACATCAATCCCTTAATCAATAAACATATCGACGCGATGTGCCAGCCTTTTCACGGTCATTTGACTTTGACTTCTTGCACATGCCGGCACGTGTGTGTGTGTGCGCGCGAGCCATGTTTTACCTCCATTGTGGATACCGATCGTGGTTTTGTGGACGCGTGTGACCACCCTTATCGACGTCCCTTTGTGCCCATGCAGGCCTCCTTTTCTTGGGGTCTTGAACGCAAGACACAGCGTTGCAATGGGGTGGCCCATCGCGGTAACATCGATTATGCGTGCAGTGACGCGAACCGTTGCGCGCGAAAGTGAACGAGAAAGGAAAGAACCGCCAGCTTGCTGCTTGCCCTCGACGGGACCCGGCGCCGACGGCGTGGTACTGTTTTTCGTTTCAAACAGTCAAACACACACACAGCCAGGGTGGAAAGTGTAATAATTAACGCGCGCAACGCATTCCCCCATGTCGGCTGGCCGCGGTTGCGGTGTTTGTGTGGTTCGTGCATTATCGGATTAACAGATATGATGCGGTCGGTGGGAGGTTCGTGCTTGCGTGCATTTGAAAGTGAACACTGCACGATGAATCTGTTTCCATAAGTTGCGGTAAAGTGTAGGAGAACGTCCGCACCGGACGTTTCTTTAGCGCGGTGGTCAAATCTATCACAATGCAGCGTCGTGTCTTTTATGATCTTCTTTGGAGATGTTACAATGGCGCTTCACTCCGTCGGAGGCGCGTAGAACATAACCTCCAAAAATACAGTACCCACCTAGTACAATTATCGACCCTCAGCGTGCATCTCACGCAATGTGCTACACGCTTATGAAAGCGATTTGCACGCGGGTATGCTATCGTGTTTCACGTTATCACGTCTAATGTTGGTAGCGCACCGAACGATCGCTTATTAGCGTAACTACTACTCACCTCACTAAAGGCACTGGATGCGTTTACTGCTCTATGGCACCACAAGTGGGCAATATAATATTCCATTTACAAAGTAAAACGTACATCACAAATTGGCAAACCTTGAATGGTTTGATATGGAGCATGCGGATGTTTTTTTTTTTTATTTAGACATGATGCTGTATTCCGCAGAGTAGTAGGCTATTTTGTTGTCACTGAGGTAGCCTGTTTCCTTCTCTTTCGCCCGTTTTGTATTATATGTGCGTTTGTCTTATTAATTGCAAGTGAAACAAAAGTCCGCGAACCGTAGCGCACGATGATCGCATAATTGACGGATGCGGTTGAAGAAGCAAACAGTGACTTAACAACACCCACAGCGAAGAAGCGTATGTGACCGGAACTGTAGGACCCGC
>KI423309.1:0-22087 GCA_000473375.1 Anopheles culicifacies
ATTCAGAAGGACAAATCCAGTTGAAAGTAAATCTATACCTCGTAAAATTAACCTTCATTTTCCATTTAAACACCTGGTAGTCAGTCACACGCTATATGTGAAGCGATCGTTTCCCATTCCAGCTAGAAGGGGAGGGGAAAAAAAAACTTATGTTCCGCGAACCTGCTCATTTCTAAAGCCACATCAAGCCCGGCTCACGAATGACGATCACTTGTCCTTAGCTGGCGAAGGTCAATCGTACCGCGGGGATCTTCTGAATGCTGCATTCGGATGTGCTAACCTTTGCCGGATGAAAACAGCAACCAGAACAAAAACAACACGATCAACTAACAAACTGTGCTGTTATAGCCGCACACAGTATGTTTAGAAGAGTATGTTGTTATTTTTAGCAAACAGGTTTCGAACCTTTTGAAGCACACTGTCGTTGTTTGATTTTCTCACCGGGCCGTTGTTTTCATTCGGAGTGTGTTGAATGTTCCAAACCGGACACAAGTTCTGATGAATGACAGCCGCAACCTGTTATGTTTTAGAATAACAGGTTAAGCTAACTTTCTTTCCCATCTTATGGGACCGTTTTTTTTTGAGTGGCGACGAATATGATATCATTTTTGGTTTTTGGGATACAAATAAAACAATACTGCTACCGTTATAACCCCCTTTACGCTGTTCTACCGTATACCAAACAACTATTTTCAACTATTCAACACTTAATAAGGATGTAACTAGGTATTGTGCGTTACCGCCGGCGAAGGTCTCTGCGCTAGACGAAAGAATGTTGACTGCCATTTTTCCAACTCACATCCGCACATCGGTAATGCGATGCACGGCAACTCTCCCCGGTTGTTGATTGCGAAGCTCATGGTACTACTTCGCACTAGCGTCCCAAATATTCATCGCCATTTTTTGTGCCTTTTTTTTGGTGAGTGGGCTGGAATTTAAACAATGACATAAGACACCCTTTCTTGCGCAAGCTCTAGGCGGTGTGTGCGTTATGAATGGCGCAAACAAAACAACCAGCCGGGTGCGAACATGTAGGTAATCCTATCGGAAGCAACAGCGAAAAAAAAAACTAAGCGCATAAGGGGCCATTCCAAACAGAAAAAAAGAGAAACGTTTAAACGCTTCCAAGTCACCCAAACATGGCGGGGGGAAACGAATAACTGTGTGCAACTCGTGCGTCGGCAAAGCTAACCGGACGTTCCGGGCCCAGACAGGCAAGAATATTCAATTTCGAAAGCAATTATTAAAGCGATTTTCTTCACCCGTAATCGTTCGGCTCGATCGCTAACGCCTCGATTGTGGCGAGTGATGATGCGCAAAGTTTCGATTATTTCCCTGCTGCTCGTAATCCGGGCAGCAGTGGATTCGGGTGTGTGTGTGTGTGTGCGAATGGGCCAATCGAACTGTTTACATATGGGCAGGGAAAATCCGTGATTCGCGGCAAATATTGGTGGAAGTACGGTACGTAAGTTAGAACCGGTACCGGCTGCGGTCAATTAAACCTAGGCCCGGGCGTTCTCTACGTTTGGGCTGCAGAGAAAGCTAGGCCAATCGTTACAGAAGCGGAAAGGTTGTGAGTACTTCCCCGAGAGCCATTGACTACATCGTGGAGGTGATGTGTAAATTTCGGTTGAATGCTTCTGATTGACCTAATTTGCTGTTGGGAATGGTATTTCCAAGAATTTGAAGTTGATAGAGATACATCTAAATCTTCCGAATCTAAGTGGAGACTGCTGTTTATACCCTAGACCCAAGACAACCGGTAATTGGTTTGAGGCTCAAGAGGTTTAGGTTTTTGAGGCCTTTTTGGATCATTTGATGAATTAGGCAGAGCTCAAGGTATGGTATCCTTCTCTAAAAAACTGCAGAAGAAAGAAGTGGAGATATAATGTCAACATACCTCAAATAAAGCTCAAGGTTTGTTCTCCAAGGTCCAGGTTTTTTTTTCAGATATTCTTTACATCATTTAGAATAGAGTCTAAGTGAGTCTCTCATTTTACTCCAAGTTCCTTATCATCTTTCCTTCAGGAATGAGACAGTGTTTCGGTTACTTCACTTTTTTACATTTTTTTTCACTATTTGAGGTTAATAGTTCGCTTGATGGAAGGCTCTTAAAAGTGGACTTCTTTTTGGCTCCAATTGAGCCTCCTTTAATATCGGAAATATTGCATTGTTCTTATCGGCGTATTTAGCCCTCTTACTCATACATGCGTGTCTTGTGTTAACTGTCCTATTCTAGCTGGAGCATCTACTCGAGACAATCTAAATGTTACATCGCTTTTGGTTCTGATTATTCCCCAGTTTGTATCTCGGCTAATTAGAATGTCTTGTAGTTCTGCTGCGTAAGTCGTTATACTACTAAATATGTCACGACTAATTAAATTATTGTGTGCTATTATAGCTTAGAGTGCTAAACTGTATATAAAACATTACCTTTAGTAGAATTGTTAGACTTACAACTTGTCAGATACTAAGAAAATCTTCATAAATTTGAAGACAATTTTGAGGATTCCAACGTAAGAAGTTGCCATAAAACATTGGGATTCTTAGAAACTTCTATAAAATTTATAGATTAACAGATATTTTTGCACGTTTATCCAATTATTGAAATAGTTTGCTTCAACAAACGAAGAACTTGCTCAACTAAATTCCTCACCCTGTCTATACGTCCAAGTCAATGGCTTGGACGCGAAAGGAAGTGTGCCAAATGTGAGCAACAGTTGCATTCTTGCAGAACTCCATGTGCTCCTACTAGGGGTGAAATCAGCCACAATCCCTTTAAGCGTTAAAGCGCAGTGCCGTTCGCTCGAAATGGATCTCCTTCCCATTTTCGTGTATCATCGAGCACATTACATTTAATGTATGGCTTCGATTAGATCAGCACAGTTTAGCTAGCTCTTAGCCGTAAGCTTTCACGAGATCGATACTGTTATTTCCCGCACACTAGTACGTAGGTGCATAGTGTGTACGATTAGAAACAATTATACAAGCTCCCGAAAATGCACCGTTAGCGTTAGTGCATTGTGGTCGATAAAGAATGTTCCTAACAGCAACGGCACAACGATTCACACGTTCGATCAAATTTCGTATAAAAAGAACGGAAATTGGAGATAATTGTCTGTGTGTATGTGTGGAGGGGGGGAATATCTCATACAAACTTGATGCGAGTAGTGTAATATAAGAAGGGAGGGAAAAAAACATCCCAACATCTCGAAGATCAGTATGAGATTAGATCGAATTCACTAGGGCTGATAGACGATCCAAAGCTCTGCCACACATCGTATTCAGGGCAGCAGGCATAAATCGCTCACACGTGCTGGCAAGAGAGCCACGGGAACGCATTCTCCAGATGATGTTTCCGTACAGATGCTTCAACGGAAAAGCAAATGAAAACGAAAAAAACACACTCCCTTCAATACGACACCAACTTATTAGCGCAACGCTCATGCGCGTGTCTGCTGAAGGCATTCATTTGCCAATACCGAGGAAGCTAAACGGCCCGTGACCATCTATAATCGTTGTCGTCGCTGATCGTTTGCAACAGTACGGTCGCATTGTACGCATAGATGAGAGGGCCAGGTCCTACACGGTCGGAAGTCGAGGCGAAAGAGTAAAGATCGCGATAGCGCGCGTCAACCTACATGTGACCGATCGATGCTGTGGTGTGTTTCGATATTTACGGTCATCTCGTACGAAACAGGGGCATTGGACATTGGTTACATTACAAATCGTTCCCCCGGTTCGCAATTTGGACGCATGTGCGGTTACGAAGGTTACTCCGGGCAGTTAAAGCGCAAGTGCAGCATGGAACATTCGCCATCTTAATGATCGTACGAGCGGGCAAAGTGGGCATAGAACACTGTTGCACATGCACCGGGGGAAGTATGCATCGAGCATTAGCTCGTCGAGAGGAGAGTCATCTGTGTACAGTACAGTGATGTACAGTGACAGACAAAAAATAGACGATCATTGCATAATGATTCCATAAGAATTGAAACGATGAAAATCTTAACAATAAACAATTGTTTCCCTAAAATAGCGATGGCTCTACAACATCGAGAGCTCTCGACCTGCCATTTCTGGCTTCCGAGACTTGAATGTACCCGCAACAGGAGAGTCAGTGGGATTCGAACCTTAGCCCTGCCTGTTCGAAGACTGTCGGCGCTATCTTCTCGGCCACCGAGCCGCCCCAATCAAGATCCAATTAACAAGAATAACCCAACAATTTACGTTTGCGTTCAATACAGGGCTTTAAGGTGGATAATTTTCAGACCATAAGTGATATTGGTTTGGTCTCTCATCTCAATTTCAATAAGAATACTGATGGTAAATCCAAAATACCTTCAATGTCGGCCTACTATAATGTTTTTAATCGGATGTCAACAATAAGACGTTAAAATAGTAATTATAGACGAATATATTAATGGGTTCGATACTACAGTTGAATTTGTCGTTAAATGATCGTTTTTTTTCGTCATCCATATTTTAGAAGATATGTAAGTAATTGACAGATATGTAAGCAGTAAATTGACTCATAATACACGCGTGTATTGGAATACTTCTATAAAAACTATAAAATTTATTCCAAAGAAACTTTAAATTTAGTAATAGTTTTTTTCAGACATGAAGAGAAGGGAATGGAATTAGTGATCATTTATTTTGCCGGTCACTGTACACAAACTTGTTACGATCTTTTTTCATAATCGCTGTGTTCTGTACAGCAAAGAGGAAAAAAAGAAGGAGTAAAAGAAAAAAACATGAATGGAAAGGGTTTGTGTATAACCGGAGCAAACGTGGGTTACATCACACAAAATCTCACCAAATGGTGCAAGTGCACGCTGGCAACCCCCACGCTTTTCGGGATAGGCAAGCAAAAGAAAAAAGGGAAAATGAAGCGGAAATCTACCTTAACCTACATATAATACCTCCAAAGAGAGAGAGAGTCATACGAGAACGAGATTGTAGGAATTATTAGACGATTCGATTTCGATCTTAATTGGGAATTACAGCAATTCAGAAGACGAAAGGTACAATTAGCTTTCTTTTCCTTTGTGCGATCGCGTTACGGACCGATCCCAATCCCATCGACGCGTGATCATTTCTCTCGTTTTGGAATTTTTAATAAAAAAATTAAACTATTCGTCTAGGTGTACACATCAAGAACACGGCGAGAAAGCAAAGAGGATGAAACGATAATTGATAAATTGAATAAGTACTCTCGAAAGGAGTTGTTTGGAGTCATAATCCCGCGTACAAGAGTTTCGACTCATGTTCCTTTTTTTTTTCAAAGATAAGACCACTTGGTGTTAATGGATGGTTCGAGGAATGTCCGTTTCCAGTGTGCGAAATGTCCAGGAAACTCTCAACACCAAACCGAGTGTTAAGAGCAATAAACTGAAGCCTTAACACGAGTGAGAACTTCTCGCTTGCGTTGGAACATTCCCAAAATGAGCCGGTAATATTTCATTGAGAAAAGAAACTTATTTTCTTGACGGAATATCTGTTCGTCTTATAGTTTTACGCAGTTTAAGCGCGAGTTACCAGATGCAAATGAAATAGTTCTTCGCCAACGCCGACGTACGATGCTCACCGAAAAAGCTCAAGAGACTTTGAGTGAATGTCAGAGGTCTCTCGCTCGTGTACGTGTGCGATCGCACTCGCACTCTTCTCCTTTAGCAAACAACCATAAAGGGGGGGGTTTTGTGACGAAGACGAAGGTGTGTATAAATGATAAAAATTCTTTTCCAACCGCTCTCTTCCCGTTTTTTCCACTCCCGCTAACCACTATTCGTACCAAGAACGCAAAATACGCCGCAAACCAGTTTCTTTTTTTTTCGGAAAGCACACAAGAGGGTGGCACACGTAGCGCCGTTTCGTTTGTGAAAAGTGATATAAAAATCATCCACTTTGTCGCTACGGCCAACGACGCCCCGTTTCGGGACGCGAGATCTGCATGGCGAGATCTGTTGCGGCTTCCCATCCACGGAATGGGACGATGGAATGGGAATAGAAAATAGCCAACGAGGTGCGAGGCCTGCGGCAAACGGTCGGATTCCGTTGGAATGTTTATCTTTTACACTTGATCCGGGGAAATGGTCACCCCGAAACAATGTGTGGTTTCTGCGTGTGTTTTTTGCGTGCGTGTGTGTGTGTTAGTGTTTGCGACCCAAGCACACGGTCGCTGACCGATCTGCGACGAAAAACCGTGCCGATCGTCGTCATCACTTCACCGCAGCATCAGCTGCAAACGGAAGTCGATGAGAGTTCACTAATAATTGTAAAAAATGATTATTATATTTGTTTGTGAAAGTATTATTAAAAGAAATGAAGCGAATTCCAACAATATTTACTTCTTCTTAGTATCTACTTCTCTTAAAAAACTAAATATTCATCAAATAAAGAATCAAATAATATTTTTTCGTAAAAAATATTAATTACATCCAATAAATTATTATAAAAAAGCATTAATAAACGCATTAATTCTGTGGCAGATTTTTTTTATTTCTTCTTTCCCACATCATTTCCCTAACCAGCGTTAGAGAAAGTTTTAAAAAGTTTGAAATTACCCAATCACTCATGTGTATGACACGGTGGACATGCCTCGGGTGTTATGTCCCTTGTTAAAGAGATAAAACGCTGCTCGATAAATCAGCAAGCGGATATCATGTCACCGGAACTGATGCGAACAAAAAAACAAAAACAAGATGAAAACAATAAAACAATGTCCAGACCACAGGTGCTTCAACATGTTGCGTAAGCTGTATCCCTCTAAGCCGAACTTGGACGTAAGAAGATAGCTAATTGCCGATCGCTAGTACACGCATCTCTCTGTGACTGCTTTTGCTTTATCATTCCTTCCAACGTGAAGCTCCAGAGATCCAGTTTTTAAGATCCCGGATCGATTCGGACTCCACCACCGATTCTAGCCTACTCCGAGGAGAGTTTTTGGGAAACATAATTTGCATAAACTCGCAATAGATTCCACCATCGCGCGCGCGTTTTGTTCGCAAAGTTGAACGACAGCAACAAATATGAAGCAAACCGTATCGGTGTCGAGTCCTGATAGCGTGCCACGCCAGGGCGAGATGGTTTCGGAAAACGAGTTCTGATGAAGCTGCGCCATCCGTGTGCACCTGTATTGGGTGTTTGTGTATATGCGTGTCGTTTAGCAAGTTTCCTGCCGCCGAAGAACAAGAAACTTGTTTTTCCGGTTGCAGCGACAAAACAACAGGAGGTTAGGGCAGGGAGAGAGAGGGAGAGAGAGAGGGGGGGGGGAGAAAAAAAAGTAAATCTACCGCCACATCTACATACAACCGTACGGTTTTTGGCAGGAGATAAGCGATCGTAGATCGTGAAAATCGAGAAGATCGCAAGCGCACCAGCATTGTGGTCACAAGACACAGCAGCAGCATTATTAATTTGCAAAACAATATCAAATGGCCCCCCCCTGGGCCCCGGGGGCGTTCGATAAGGATCAGGATCACGATGGGTTTCACTTAAAAGGGAAGAAAACGGACGCCTGTGCATCACCTCGGAGGAAGGAGGAATTATCTCTACGATCACTCTAAAGCTCCAACGCCTATGAGCGACCAATTCTGCGAGTTTCACCAACTTTTGAACACCTTGAAATAACTTCCAGATATCTCCAACAAAATGCAGACTTCCCCTTGTGGAGTGCCTCCAGACTTTCTCGTGCGGCACTTCAGCCCTTAGGCTGTGTTACTGTGCGCAGTGTTTTTCGGTATAGCAATAGCAATGATACTTTCGAACGCGTGCTTAAATTCCTCTGCATCTGGACCGTGTACTTTGTACCGTGATTGGCCACAGCAGCACACAGGTTAAAACAACAACAGGTCACGCTCGGTGGGCTCGACTGGGTGATAGAAATGAGGCGTGAAGTATTTACACCAGCGCATTAAAACTGGATCGAAACCGGAAGGTTATCGAACGGCGATCGATCGTTTTACTGATGTTCCACGGGGCGAGATCTCGCTCGGTCACTCCCGAGGGCCGAGGCGCCCTTCAACAAACGAGGGGTACGTACGATTTTTTTGGAGATATTGAAAGATATGCGGGATTGGGTGAGAAGATTGGCCTTTTGTGTTGTTGTATCTAATATCTTCCGGAGTACCTTGCTTATGTCCACAACCTGTAACATGAAGATCACCATAACAACTTGCCTATAAGATATCTTTTGGGGGTATTGGAAGACTTTTCGGGAATGACTGAGAAGTTGGAGTTTGGTGTTTTTGTATCCAGTATTTGAGGCTAACATCTCTGTCACTTGCGTCTACAACCTCAAACGTGGAATTCACCCTAGAGACTCGCAAATAAGATATGTTTTGGAGATATTCGACGAGATATTCAGGAATGGTTGAGATCAGTCTTTGAGACCAATATCTCTGTCTCTTCCAGAGTCACATCCTTACGTCCAAAAGCTCCTACATGAAGTTCATCCTAATAACTCGCAAATAAGATATGTTTTGGATATATTCAGGAATGGTTGAGATCATTCTTTGAGACCAATAGCTTCCGGAGTCGCTTTATTACGTCCACAATCTCCAACATAAAGTTCACCATTTCAAAGCGCCTATAAGATATTTTTGGGAGATGTTGGAAGATATCCAGGAATGGTCTAGAAGAAGTATTTTTCTCTGGTCATAACGTAATACTCCCATTTTTTTAGGACCAATATCTCTGTCTCTTCCAGAGTCGTTTCCTTACGTCAACAACCTCCAACCGTATAGTTCACCACATAACAACTTGCAAATAAGCTCCGGCTGGTGCCACAATTAATGTGCGTCCGTCAATCAACGGGATGCAATTTGTCGCACTTGCAATTTCTCAATGTTTTGCTCCGATCATTACAGCCCCTGTCACGCAATATAGCGGTTGATGATGGACGATGTCAGGCAGACGAAAGCTTCCTGTACCATGTTGTGAGGGGGAAGAAGGAGTTTGTTTTGCCCGTCTGCATGTTGTAGATGTCATTCCGAAAGTGAGCACTACTGAAATACAGCAGTTAGCAGTTGTTACTACCGACAACAGTAAATACTAGTTCCGGTGTGTGTGTCCGAGTACACAGGAATTAAAATGCGCTTTTCCTTTTCGTGCAATTGAGCGGTGTTGCCCACTGCACTGTCCGACACTTTTCCGTGGTGCTTGTAGTTGCGCCTACACCTTGTGTTACATCGGCTACATGTACTTCCTCGGCAGGGTGGAACAGTTTTGTTCCATGAGTGTATTAGACGATGTAAACATCCGGAATAGTGGTGCTCGTTGTGTGCCCACCTTATTGGAAAAATATCGCTTTTGTACTAAAAATCATTTTGACTTTTAGACCAAAAGTACTAAAACTTCCAATGTAGCTCAATACCTTCGAATTAGACTTGAACTATTCTGATTGACGTGATTGTTCCGTTTGTCCTGTAACAGACATATCAGTAACGCACAAAACCTCCACCCGGAAGGCTTAGAAAAAAATAAACAAAAGCACAGTACGTAGGGGCTCTAAACATCTGCAACGATCACCAACCCACGGGTCCATCGGATCGATGAACCATGTCCAACCGACGATACCGTGGGTGCGTGCCGGGCAGAGAAAACCCGAACTACTCATCGATAAACATTATGATTCGTATGCAAATGATGATAAACCCCTAGCTCGGACCATGGACTATCTCCCCTCCACCGCAGATCAATCGCATTCCAACGTTCCTTCTGCCGTACCATCCAGAAACGTCATCCTCGTCCGTGGGCGTACATAGTTTACGCCGGCCCAAAACGGAAAAAGGAAACCGCCCGCCACTCTAGGTGAAGTGACCGCTGGACGGAGAAGAGCGTGTTGTGCTTTCCCTACGCGGGGCAACCATTTATACTCGATCCCGATGGAAAGTTGCCCCGGATTGCCACCAAGAAGGCACCGAACCGTTGCACAATCGCGTACGATTAAACGCGGAGTGACACTTGGCGTAACGCAGAGGGCACTATAGTGAGTGTCATTTGCATGCGACGCATGTAACATCCTGCCAGCCCACTTTACCATCCACAACCGTTAGTGGCATGTTGGGGTGGTGCTTTTCTCGCATGATTGACCTAATCACCGTTAAAGGTAGCTTGCAAACGTTCCGCACCGCTTTGGAGCGAGTACTGCAAACTGTGACGGTTTTCCGTTCCATCCAACCGGGTTTTCAAACAGGAGGGTGAAATAAACAATATCGATAAATAATGCAGCTTCTATTTGGAGGTATCAACTACCACGCACGTTTACGCAGAGCACATGCACCACGTAGTTTCATAATATGGAATTAAAACACCGTGTTCATAATGAAGCACTCCGGATACTCCGATGCAACACATACCACGGGTTGATCAGCGAAATCCAATTTCCTTGTGTTACGATCTGGTCTAAATATCGATTCCAAAATTAGTGTAATCTTTTACATCAGTTATGTCAAATATGTGCGAGATCTGTCAACTAACGAGCGTTTGACAGTTGTTTGTTTACTATACGTCGCTAAGTATTCTTGGGAATTAGAGCAATAGTCCTAAAATTAGAGGGAGTTGTATGCTCTGTGTTCAAACCAGTGAAGTAACTAAGGAAGGCCTTGGAGGCTGGATTTCTTAGTTAAACCGAGGCATTAACTCACAGAGAAAAATAAAGAATTATAGCAATGAGTTAGTCCGTTCGGAATCTTTGAAACTTATCAGCAGTCTTTTGAGGAAGTCTTGTCTGTCTGCAGGTTAAATAGAAGTTGAGACCTGGCACCAGTATTGACTCAATTGTACTCAGACATTAACCACGTCTCTGGTCTGAAGATCTTCAGAAGCACTTAAATAAGGATCCTGATAGGAAGTAACAAATGGAGGGGAATCTAGTTCTCCAAATGACGCCAGCTTACCAGCGAGCTTGGAGATTGACCATGGGCATACCTGCCGGTCAAAGACTTCCGTTACTGACGACAACATAAATAGGAAAAAATTAGGAAATAGTCGGCAGTTGATACGAGAGCGATAGCAGTCAACTCTAAATATCTCTTTGGAATAACTCAACACATATTTGATTATGATGTTTATGGGAATGAAACGTGTCAGAGTAACGCTTCGTTGGAAAGGCCCTGAAACATTGTCCAAAATGGCATTCCATTCCAGCGTTCCAGCTTGATTGTCACCGATTGTTTGGAGTTTTTGGAAGCGCAATTAGACCGCCATTTCTAAACTTCCTGAAGAGTGTAACTCCAATTACTATATGAGCAGAGATTATAAATAAAACGTACCTTTTCGCTTGAGGATGTAATTCTTCTTGTAGAGCCACCAGAGCAACACCGCCACCAGGATGACGGCGATCAGCGTACCGAAGATGGCACCCGCAATATCACCACCACCGTAACAGGATTCGTTTTCCATTGTTCCGTACTATTGCTATTCAGAGTCACTATTCTACAACGAAACACACATGCACACTACCGCCACTGCTTGTTTCTTTTCCTCCCTGTGTGGACGGACCGTACTACGTGTTGTAATTAAATGTAAGCACGTTTGTAGATTAGGTTAAAAAACACAGAACACACATTCAAATAGAAACAATCACAACGCACGACGAGCACGAGTGTGACATCATCCCGCGATAGGGAAGCCAACGACGAGTACAGGGTTCACCCAGAGACTACAACACCACGGCACTTGCGGTAATCGGACATGTCGCACACACCTTCAAACACACACGCTCACTCACGCTTTGGCACACGTTCGTATGGGGCCGGTGGGCTGTTAATGGCCACCGCCGGGAGGCACAAATCCATTGAATCTGTACACACTCACGTACAACGCGGTTTTATTGTTGCCGTTTTCACTAGGTTCTTCAACTATTTTGCGTTGCTTTTTTTTGTCTTACGCCCTCTTCACTCGCTGCTGTGGGAAGAGAGATGGGTAGGAATTTAATAACAACGATCAAATTATGCAACCATTATCTCCGATTATATTATTTGGCATTGCTGTTTGGATGATGATCGGTGTTGTTTGGGGATAGAACTATGTAAGTGAAAGAGTGTGTGATTCCTTCTTGATGATCATAACTACAATCTCACCCTAAATCACTCCCCATTAATATTCATTCATAAACAATCGATTGTTTTTTAACATGTAAACCCTTAATGGAGGCCCCCCACTCTCAGTCCTGCATGCATTTAATGTGATGTGAATTAATTAAAAGGGAAACGCTGCTGCTGCAATCAAAACAAATAAACTACAATCCCATTCGGAATAGCGCACAGTAACGCCTAATGGATGCACGGACGTTACGGATCGATTTATTGTTACAAACACAAATAAAAAAAAACCCTTCAGTAAACACTTTCTCCTTCGGAGGATGATGGATCTATCCACACACCGTAGTGGATGGTCTATAAAAATGTATCAATAGAGGATGCATTAACGAGAAAAAAGGAGGATCAAAGCGATCGCGTTACTGATCGTTAGAATATTTAATGATTATGTTTCCGGTTTAAATAAATATTGTATTTAAAAATGACTTTTGGGTGGTAACGATCAACCGTTCGTTTGAACGATCATTTGTCATTATTTAAACTGGACGTTTTAAAAACGCTCGCCCCCAAAAACACTTGTTTGCCAAAATACAAAACTGAAGCCTCCAATCGAACAGGATAACCTGACCAATGGTTGGCCAGTGATCTGCAAGGTTTTTTTTTGTTTTTTTTTTTTTGCTTGTGGTCCGTTGTTGATCTCCTACCACCACCAAAAGCAGGAAAAAGAATTCCAGCCACTTTCGACTGTTCGGGAATGGTTCGGTCATATCTTTCTCTTCGTTTAGAAAGTGACGCTACCAGCGCGGCCAGCAGCGCAGGAATGTATCGATTACTTTCCTTTTCCCGTGTGTGTGTGTGCGTGTGTCTGTGTGTATGTGGCTCTGACTCCTTTGGCTTTACCCGGCTGCAGGCGTTAATGCTATTCGGTCAATCCTTGTTTCTCTTTCTATACGATTTTGACGTGTTTTTGGTTGGTGGTACCTTTTCCTCCGCGAGTTCTTTATATCGTAGCCTCGTAGCCCTGCGGGTATAATACGGGGACCCCGATCCCGATCACCACAGGTTCGTTGGTGGAAGGGAAATAAAAATTCAATGCTGATGATGAGCTGCACAGTTACCTGTGCTTGTGTTGCTGCCATCACAAGAACGTAATCGATCGATAGCCAGAGCTACGGGGTAGCGTTTTTTGCTCGGAAGAAAGCAACAGTTAGAGAAACGTGAGTAAAATTCAAAATATTGACCCGTCCATGTAACATTGGAGGTTTTGGAACCGTGTTTAATACAAGCAATCAAAATATATACGTTTCCTTGTGTTGGTACACTTGAGCGTATTAATTGTTCTTTTAAATTTATCTAATCTCAATTTAAAGCCACAAGGAAAAGGAAAAGGAGAAATACAAGTATGTCTCGAGGCAAAACAAAAAGCAAGGATCGCCGACAGGATTTTATATCAAGAGCAATAAAAAAAAAACGCAAGATAATGTTTATTTGACGATCCCACATGTGCTGTTTGGGATTTCAAACAGGTTTCTTTTGTTTCGTCCCATCACCGGAACAGCCCATCAAATGGGCTCCCACCCTTCACCTGGGCTGAAGGAATTGTGTTTTGTGTCGCCCCGCAAAGTTTGGATAATAAAACTAATAATGTAGCTTAATTAGCCGTACAACACTCGATGGGATGCTGTTGAAAGTCTGTGGTTTCCCTTAATGGTAACAAAACCGAAAGCCGCATGGGAGGAGATTGAAGATTGGTTCCAAATGCAAACATGTGTTGCATTTTAATTCAATTATGATAAACTTTATCTAAAATTTTATGAGTTTTTAAATGCTTTTTAGTTGCACACACTTTTTATCACAACTGTTTTTTGTCCACAATAACACCAAAAGATCACTTGTGTCGCTTGCCGTCCGAAATCAAATCAGAAATAATCATTAATGAACTTCTGTTTCATAAATGAATATGTACTGGGCACTTGTACAATCCAAAAACACACATTAGTGTTTATTTTCGTTAACATCCTTCACGTAAAGCACCGATCACTTATGCTGATACCAACACTTGAACTTAAATGCATTTAAATCACCCAACGCGGCACACTTCCACTTGTGCTAATGTACAGTCTACTCTGTAAACACAGCATACACCCCATCCGATCAACACACAAAGTTTTGTTGTGAGTTTTCTGCACTAAACACTCTCACACGAAAAAAGTATCAACAAAGATCACAACACGCACAAACAACAACAGCTCGGCAGTATCCTGTAATCACCGTTTTTTATTCTGTTTTCTGATGTGTTGCACCTGTCACGACACGTGCTAGCCACGGTCCTTCGATCACGAAGAATTTAAAAAAATGACTTGTTTTGAAACGACGAACCCCGTTTATATACGGTACGGTTTGAGTCGCACAGTGGGAATACCGGCGGCCACCGTGGTGAGCGTTTGGAAAACATTTTATAACTAATTTATAAAAATTGTGTTTTTACTGCTTAGTTGTTTGATTCAAATGACGAAATCGATCATTTTATTTCTTTCCACTGGAGGAAAATTGTGTTTTATTAGTAATAAAGGCAAATAAAACAGTTCTAGTGAAGTAAAAAAACAATTTATGGCAAGACATATACCATTCCCAAGTAACAACAAATATTTGCGGAATTTTGACAGATACAGGGGTTTCACAATATGTTTTGCAGACCGGTTGGAATTGGAATCTCTTTTAAAGAGCATTCAAACAATAAAAATCAGCCATCAATGTAAAAAGAATTATAATTTGTTTTGTTTTATTTCCCAAGAAGTCGTGCATGTTCTGCGTTCCCTCGTGTATGTTGTGCCTTTAAAATACAAAGCCCATACTAACCCTGCAACAATTTGCCACCATAACCAAATGATTTTATATTATAGCTTGCTAGCTACAATTATGGCAAACCTCCAGTTCGAATGATGTGTTATACGAGATCCAAATTTGGACTCATATCGGTCTGCAATTTCACGCTCAAAGCACCGGAAATGGCGAGAACCGATTTCTTTCACGACTAAATAGGGACCAGCTATTCAAATTTTGTGTTTTGAATTATTTATTCTTTTCTAGATTTTGCTCTATAAAATGGAAACGGCGGAAAGCTCTACGGTTTGTTTTTTGTTTTGCTCATTGCAGTCTAACTGCGCCCTACAATTACTTTCGCCACTTTTACGAAAGGAAATGAATCTTCTAGCAGCAGGAATATCAAACCTGTCCTACGGATCTCAGTTGTTGTATGCATGAAGACCCTAACCGAACATAGCTACACGGAAGTTGGCAAATGCATCAAAACCTTACAAACATTTCAACTAAACATTTACACAGAGCAAACGTTTTAGTCGTTTTGCGGAGAGGCAGTGGAAGAACGTAATTTCATTCTGTTTGGAGGAAGAAAAAACACAAAGACCTTAACTTAGCGCTATGGAAGATGCTACATTAAATGTAATGAGCCTACGTATACTATCTCTAGTTGTGCCTAGTTGACCTTAACGTATTATCTGCTCATTTGCAATGAGGATTTAAAGGTAAATAGATAGGCGCTCGCTTTGGGCACTCTCTCCTTATCTCACTATGCAAGTGGTTCTCTACTACTACTACTAACCCCCAAGTGTTTGTTCCCGGTTGCGTTCGGGGTTTTGTTTGTTGGGATTGCTTTGCTACACGCTTACGGACTAATTATCAACTTTTGTTTTCTAACTTACCACGAGCTTTTGCTTTTATAGTTTTCTCTTCTTGTTGTAAGTTATCTTGTTTGTGTTTCTACTTTGGTCTGCTTTTCTAAGTGTGTGACGGTGTATGTTTTTTGATTTACGTTACGATTGTAGTGTTGCGCTTGTTAGTGTTCCATAGCTCTTCACGCCAGGAAGTTATTGTTGATTGAGCATCATTATTTTCTTTGCCTGCTCCATCCCCGACAGGTACGCACCGTGAACGGTGGAGAAGTACCGTTCGTGACAGGCTTCACCGGCAAAATGGATTGTGGCACTGGTTCTGATGCTGCTGCTAACGTTGTCGCTTGCCGTACCTGGTGGTCCTTTCGTACCGGGTGCGGTTTTAAGGGACGCGGAACTCGCCGAATTGCTGGGAGATTCGACTACCTTTTGATTCGTCTTGCTTGGAGTGGTGTTGGCGCTATGGCTTGTTGAAATCGGGACGTTAGTTAGTGTGTTGCTGCTATTACTGCTGCTCGTACTGTGGCCACTGGTGGTGGTGCTGGTGGATGTCCCCGTTCGCATTGTAGCCGATTGTGCCACTACCGAGGAAGCAGTTATTGCCGTAAAGGATTCCTTTTTGCGCGATTCTTCACCCGATTTGTCGTACTGATTGCATATGAGCGTTTCCGTTAGGTTGGACATAAAGTTTTGCTCGTGATCACAATTCACTGAGGTGTAACTGTAAGAACCACGAATGTAGCGGTTGGAATTCCATCTTGTGCTAAAAAAGGAGGGTACAAAAGGAGCATTCACTTAACAATTCTTTATGGATTTGAAGAAGTTATCACTTACCAGTAATAATTGACAGGTTTAGGTACTTTCTTCTTGGTGAACTTCTCCAATATGAACACACAGTCGCTCACGATCTGCTCATCGTTCAGTGCCTCCATCTCGAGGGCACCGTAGCTACCGATCCACCCAAGCAGTGTGTTTGGTGGACCGGGACTAAGCACATCAAATCCCGAAATGAACCGTGTCCAGTGCGAATCCTTCCGTAACTCATCACGCCACACCAGCTGTATGCCTTCCGCTTTACCCCACCATGCCTCCTCAAACTGTAGAAAAATCTTGTCGATCGTCCCATACCCGATGCTACGGATCGAGCGACTATAGCTTGCCGGCAGGTTAGGCTGAAACAGTTGATCCATCGTGTCCTTCAGTACGCCCAGCGAAAACGTCACAATCAGATGCTGGCAGCAATAGATCGTACCGTCCGTACACTTCACAATCACCTTGCTGCGTCCATCCAACCAACGGATCTCACAGATCGCCTTATTGTACACGATCTTCTCCATACCGATCTCCTCGATCAAACAACTCACCAGTGCCTGAAAGCCGTACCGCATGTTGATGTGTGCCTGGCAACTCTCCCCATTGAACGAGTAGCTACCCCACAGTTTGGCCGAAATGTCCGACACATGCAGACAGGAGTTGTCGATAATCTGAAACCGACAGTGCCAGTCGAGCAGTTGCTGTGCCAGCACCTTCTGCTCGGCGGTAAAATCCTTCTCCGTTCGCTTTCGAAATTGCTCCCGCAAATATGACTCCAGCGATACCGGAAAGGATGCGTCCCGATCGCCACCGGCTGCACGGGCCGCAAACTCTTCACACTGTTCCAAAATCTGTCCCACGATAAAGTCGACCCGTTTCACCAGATGATCGTCTATCCGGAATCCATCGTCGCGCAAAAACTCTCCCAACCCTTCCTCGGACGTTTCCTCGCGCAACAGCCCATTCCGCTTGGCTATTTCGTGCAGCTCGTTCTGCCGTCCGTGTAGCCACTGGGCACCGGCTTCAACTAGCTGGCAACCCTTCCCACCCGCGTGATGCTTTTTCAGTGCTTTCGTGCTGATGCGCCCACCGGGTGTTGATTGTGCTTCGAGGATGGCGAAGCTTTTGCCCGAATTACGCAACTGCTTGGCGGCTCCCAGTCCAGCAATTCCAGCGCCCAGTATCAGTACGTCAACGTATGCTTTCGGGCCATGATTGAAGGGTGGTATCAATCTAAAATGACAGAAAAAACAATTATGAAACGCATTGAGGTTTGTTAGAAGTGATTCAAGTGCATTCGTAAGAATCGAAAACAGTTGTGCATAAAAGATTTATTTTAAAATAAACTAATAAAAAACATGTTTGTCTATCTACAGATAAAAGCAAAAAAAGTAACAAAAACATACTTAAAAATTGGAGTAAGTTGTATATTCGTAGCTCTATAATATATGCCTTATCTGTGTGTAGTGGTTTTGTCAAGTGTTTCGTTCAAGATATGGCAAATAGTGTCTGCATCATAGTGCTTACAGATGTGCCTTCCTGCAGGAGGAGAGGGAAGAAGAAAAGAAAGAAACGAAAGAAGAGAAAAAATAAAAGCAATCAAACAAAGTTTAACAAAACAACGATATACCGTAACGTAGTGTAAGGTTTGTTTTGTTTCCGTTAGTGTTCTTTGCTAGTAATACAATAAATTTAACGACTATTTATATGAAACGATTTTGAACTTATTACGAAACTATAATTTTACTAACATGTTAAATTTAATATAGATACATGCCAATGTTATTGTACAAATCAAATAAATCCTCCCGAAGAGTAAATAATATTTCAATTCAATTAGTAAATTCTGATTAAATTATTCCGTTCAACAGTTACATCGCTTTCGTCTTTCTTTCAAACAAACTCAAATCGAAGGAAAACAGAAAAAAATAAACCCAAAAATGTGTGCACTTACCTGTCGTAAAGATCGATCAGACGGTTCGCTTCGCGCCATCCCGTCTCGACAGCACCGTGCACGGTCGAGTAGTAATGATCGTGCGTCGCTTCACCGGCAAACTGTACGACCGGCATTCCGCACGTGTTCGTTAGCGGGATAGCGAGATGGGAAGCGGACGTATTCAGCAGATCGGTTGTCATCGAGCGGAACGTGTACGAACCGCGAAAGTTTGGATTCGAGTACCAGCTGGTACGCTGAAACCGAACCGGTTCCGGAATGGTACAACCCTTCATGAACTTCCGCAGCAAAAACATACAAGCCCGGCGTACGTCCTCGTCGCTAGCACGCTCCATACGGCGTGCATTTTTGCCCGATATCCAACCACACAGCACGTTCGGTTGATAGTCTACGATGTAGAACCCAAACACATCCTCCATCCAGCTGTCGGGCATTTTGCGCACCTCCTCCAGATCGGCCTGGTTCCAGATCAGGCTCAAACCTTGCCAACCCTTCGCCCAGAATGGTTTGTCGAACTCGAGGAACAGTTTGTTAACCGTACCGATCGTCAGTCCCTGGATCGCGTTACGCTTGATCGGTGGCAGATCGGGCGTAAACAGCGTTTGATATCGTTCTTTCAGTACGCCGAGCGAAATCGTACAGATGACATGGTCCGCATCGTACACGCTGTTGTCTGTGCAGCGAATCGACACGAGACTGTCCGGTCCGGCGGTCCAGTTGATGTTGGCAACCGTTTTGTTGAAGTGCGTATAATCCTCCAGGTTGATCGCGTCGGTTGCAGTGGTCATTGGATGGCGTTTCTGTAAACGGGTTTCCTCATTAGGATGCATTGTGGCGATCCATCAACAATACAACTTACCATTAATATTTCCAACACCGTTCGATAGCCTTTATCGCGCCAGTTAAGCAACAAATCCCCATCACACTCCCAGTAGTGCAGATAACCCGGTCCGGACGTATCGAACCAACTGTCGGAAGCTTCGATCGAGTTTTCAAACTTGTGGAAAAACTCCAACACCTGGTACGCCGTGTCATCGTTTACGTCCGCGTACTCGGGCGTTTCGAGCAGGGCTCGAAATTTGCCCATAATGAACGCACCGAGTGAACCCCGGTATCCGGTCAGCTCATGCTTGTGCGTTTCCAGAATCGACCAGATAAGGCCGAGCAACTTTTCGCTTCGCTCCTTCGGTATCTGTTCACCGTTCGAGCGTGTCAGTACGAACCGCTCGTACCGGGCACTGTTTGAGTCGAACACGTTGTACTTGGAACCGAGCTCGTAGCACACGTTCCCTTTCTCTCCATGGCACCTGGAAAAAACAAAAATAGCAAAAGATCGCAAAAGATTACACGTGAAACGAACCAACCTTTCGGATGGAAGGGCACCGAGGGAGCAAGCATTAAGGTGAACAGTAAATAAATTATAATGGTTGTAATCGATTATTTAGTGACCTTCATCTATCGGCGATGAAAGAAGCTGAATAAATTCTTGAATAACATATCGGACTCGGTACGGCGGTAAATGTGCACAAGAATTTACGGAACGGAAAACATAAGAACAAGGATAAAGGAAGGCGCACAAGCACACCACTTACCATTGTGCGCCCAGGTCAACAACGTTTGCCCCGAACGGTACGGTATGTATCCGGCCACCGATGCGATTTTCTGCCTCGAGAATCTTCACGTTCTTGTAACCCCGTTCGATGAGGCGTGTCGCAGCGGCCACTCCGGCTGCTCCGGCACCGATGATGACGATTCGCGGATTCATGACCTATCCTTACCGGGCCCTCACTGTCACACGAGTGAGATCTGTGCACGAGTGTTTTGCTCCTTAAGGTAGCACCAGCCCGTTTCACGTATCAAGGACTGCTCTCGAAGTTGGGATTTCAACCCCTTTCTACCGACCGCAATCGTTCGCCGCTCGCATCATAAATCGATACGCGCTGAAGATGATTATTTGCCTTCTGCTTTCTTTCCGTTTCGTACGGACGGTGGCAGGCTGGTAGACCGTCTATTGTTGTTGCCACTTTCAAAACCCTTCCTGCAACCGCGGGCTGGCAATCATAATTACGGCATGCACATATGGCTACGGTGAAAAAGAAGTTATCGTGTAGGTGGTTGCGTGTATGTGTTGGCGATTTAGGTGGCTTATGAGACAATGTCACCCAGCAGAACAATAGTAAAAATAGAGAAAGCAGCAACACAATAGAGCACACGGAACAATCTTAAACGACGAGGTTCTTCGCACCCTCAAGAAAGCTACGTCCATAGCAAAGGCAAACAAATAAACACAATCTCTGACATTTTAATCCCCTGTCTGAGATAAGATTATGGACATTTATAAACCTAGAAAGATTGCTCGAGCATTGATAATTTCGTACGTCGGCACCGTAACACATTTTCACATTGTTTTGCTTGTCTGGGGGCCTTAGCCTTACCTGCGATTGGGGAAATGATTGATCAACACCGCGGCGGATGAATCCCAGCCCTCACGACACAGCACTGTTTCGATAAAACCTGTTGGGGTACTGCAAAAACAAAACACGACAACGACTGGTACGGTCACCGTTGCAGCCACCGTCACGTACGGACGAGATTTATCTTTCGCATTTGACCCTCAACACTGGAATCCGTGTGTTGCAGCGGATGCTAGATTCGCGTTATCGCGTATGCGCAAATACCATGTGTTTTTTGGTGTGCGAGTGTAGTGGTGTTGCCCAGAGCTTGCATATTTGCGGACCATCTGTCATTTTTTGCATTGGCCGTTTGACAGTTCGTATTCAGCACGCTGTGTCCTGACGTTTGTGCGCAACCGAAACAAAACAAACTGTCAAAAAGGATATTCGTGGAATTTTTTGGCGGTTTTGTTTCATCCTGCCGACCGCATGTTTTGGTTGATATGATAAATAGTGAAGCCGTATAGTGATGAAAAAGCTTGGATGAAAATAATATTTAATAATACAATATCAGCCAAAAAACTTCCACGACAAAATTGCAGAACAGAAGCAAAGAAAACCCGACACCATACCGAATAGTATTTTCAATGTAATATATATTTCATACATATTTTTATCTGCTACTAATCCGATTCAGTTTAGTATGACTGTATTTCGCTGTGGAATAGTGCCGGTTGCCTTGCAGATGGATTCCTCCATCCAGTGTTCGCTTCACACGATATTGATGGAACATGAGCCACGCGTTCTGTGGTAAACTTATCAGAGCATCAACATTTATCCCAACATGTTTTAACAAACTTTGTCTACATCGATGGCCAATTCAATGTCGTTTGCGTGTGCATGTGGCGTCTAGCTTACGGTAAAACACAAGAGCTCAAGTCTGAGTTGCGCATCGTTGTTATATTCAATCGGGCCTCACAATGAGTTATAGCAATTCTCCTTTTTTCGTTTTTCTGTCTGCGGTTGTTAGTTTTAGGAGAAGATTTTAGCTAACGGTCACTGTTGCTACGAAGCGGTCCAATATACTTTCGTATGTGTTAGCCTATTTTTTTTTCATGAAGGATATGTACATGATCATGCCAACATGCTACCGGTACAACATATACGTAAAATTATGCAGAGAAAAAAAAA
>KI423310.1:11959-31974 GCA_000473375.1 Anopheles culicifacies
CTGGCATTAAATTGTGATCATGTTTTGCTGTCCTTCAGGAGATGATTAAATGTGATAAGACGCCGTGCAGCAATTCCAGTTTACGGCCCGGGAACCCGAGTAGCACGTAGGTCGGAAGGCTGAGTGCATGTAGGTTGGTTGGCTGTTATCGATATGTGCCTGTGAAGCCGCTCCATGCCGAAGGCTCAAGTCCGAGCAGGTCCGATAGCCGAACTGCAAACTTCTCAAATTCATCTGCCACTATCCCTTTGCAGTACATTCGTTCGCCATTAAGATCTGTTGAAGGGGAGCTTAGATAGTGACCGGTTCAGTTTCAGCCTTGTTGTGTCCGGTCGTGTACATTCTCGCACTGAATATTGCATCCGAACCACTGTGGTTTATTGACTGTAGTTTATTGTAGTTAATCTGCTGCCAGTGCTACTGAGCCATGACCCTTCCGAAGGCCTACCCAAAAACAGATGCCGAGGATCAGATCTCACATGAGGATACAGCGTGGTGGACTAAGCAAAACTACGCTATACTTGCTAATCATTCTCGGTTACGCATTTTCTGTTTTGTTCCGTTGCCTCACACAGGAATCAGCTACATCATTCAGAAGTTTGGAGCTTTGCAGACTTACGTGTTTTTTGTATGTGTGTGTGTGGAAGATCATGTCTAGGTTTTGCTTGAGCTATCTTTTACCTCCTCAAATCACCTGAAGCCATCTTGCATTTGGAGTTAGCAAGATAAATTACTATATGTAGTAAGAATCGGTACAAAATCTCCTTCGTACGTGGACTGATGAATGACAAAAAAAAAGTATCCGCAAATGAAACACCAAGGAACTCTGTAAATCGATACCATCGGTCTTGGCCCATTTCTATTCTCACGTGCTGGAAACCTATTTTGTCCCATCTCCGTTTTTTGGTTGGTTTGCAAAAGAAAGGAAAGATTTCCGAGGAAAAAGTAATAAGCGTCCGTTCGGGTTGGTTGACTAACGGAAGGGTTACCGGTACACACGGTAAGGATAATAACTTGCCACGTGCTCATAGATCAATTCCACTGCACGAAGCGTACTGTTGACGTGTACGCCAGTGTACGATAAAGGTAATACTGATGATTTCGCAGAAAAAAATCTCCTCCTGCCCGTCGACCACCCCGAAATACAACAAAACTGGTAGAGAATGCAATAACCAGAACGGATGGGGAGGAAGACAAAAAACCCGTTTCAAGATTCCCGTACGAAATGAAGATGACGGTCATGGAAGAAATATTTCGTATAGCTGCCTAGATCATCCTTTACCTGCACCTACCGAAGGTATGCTCAAATCCTTTCGGCCCATTGGGGTGTTCGAAGACCAGAGGGAAGTGAAGTTTTATTTAGCAGAAAGTTGAATTGACACGACCGGGATGATAACAGATGGTGCTGATAAATGTCAGGTTTGTTTCGTGCTCCGCACGCCATTCATCGCTGCTAAACCGTTCGCTAAACGGGGTTACCAGCGTGCAGGAGACCGAATTTTGGGACGTCCAGTCGCGCTGGTGCTGGTGGATGGGCATATTTGTTACGGAGAAAGTTTTTCTCCTCACCCCCCCCCCCAAGAAGGTTCAAATTATGATAGAATTTCCAGATAAAACGCAGCCCAGGAAGCTTATGAGCGAAGTCGTATCGCAAGAAGGCATGGGAGCGGGTCAATGCGGTGAAAATTTATGTTTCGGCTGGGAAATCAGACTGCAAGTTTAGGTGGCTGTGTGCGACGTTATTTTGCGAAAACTACCATCCAGTTGGCAATCTGTTCGGATTATCTCTGAAGTCTGGTAACGTGGAGAGCGTGCGGAACTCTGTGTATGTATAGATCAGGTGCCCAGTTTAGTGAGAAGTGAAATGTTAACTTTTCCTCGAACCGATTGATTATGGTGAAGGATGAGTTGGAAAAATAAATCAAATTATTGATGCAAAATAAGAAACGTGAAAAACTTTATATAAATTGAGGAGGCTTGAAAGAAAAAGCAGTGTTCGCCCATGTTTCAAGTTTACATAGTCAACATTATAGTCAACATGAAAAGTTACGAGGAAAATTAACAAACACATTAACTGACATTAAATCTGTGATCGTTTGTGTGAAGCAATTTGGTGACCAGTGATGCTTTGTCATGCTAGATCTAAAAGTTATGCTTGACTGTATATTGGTAACTATTTGTGCGTCTGCTCTTTCGCTTCGTCACAAAAGCCCACACACCTTTGTTGGGCACCGAGGGTTGAAAGGTTTTTTTATTCATTTCCTCCGTCTCATACCTTGCTGATGAAACACATTTCCATGCAAGGGGAGGGTTTCATCGATGGCATCAAAGTGGATAAAGGTTTTCCACCATCGGTTCGTAGTGCCGTAGTGGGCAACGGTGGGGTGAATGTTCGGGCTGACTGGGACTTTTTTGTGATTACTGTTGCTGTTCCGTACAACAACCCAACCTCACGGTGAATGTCACCGGTTCAAAAATAGCAGCATGATATTTTCATGTTGTCATTGCATTGCTTTTCTGCGCATGATTAAATATTAAACACGCGGTGAAGAGTAAAAACTAAAGGTGTATGGGATTGCTCATGTACATGCAAAAATCCTTTCATATTTGCAGAAAAGACTTTAAAATGCTAATTCATAATAATAAATTATTTGAAGATGAGTTTAAGTTACCGATTGATGAGTTTGTTTGCTGTACGTATGAACTATATTATTCTTACCGTTCTTAACTTGTGGTTTTGAACTCCATCTTAAACGCACAGAACGCAACCTCATCAGTACCATAGCCACAGTGCCTTCAATTTTTTCTTTTTTCCAACCAAAACCAATTGAATCGATCCACCCGCTCGTAGCACCCAAACGGGGACAATAAATTGACGGGTCTATATGGCTCTGCGTCGGGGATATCGATATAAATATTTTCTTTCTCCCGGCTACTCAGCTCCAGGCTGCTTCACCAGACGCACGGGCACAAAAGGGTAATGCTATGTCAACGATGCTCGGAAAAGTAAACGTAAAAGTAAACAGACAAACAAGCACCACTCAAGCACACGCACACAATGAACACACACACATACACACAAAAGTACGTGAAATATATGCAAACCCGGACAACCAAATCCAAACCTAGCCTCCTGGCGGCGAACGTAGATCGAGAGGTTTATTTTATCGGTAAATATATCAAATCAAATAATTTCTAGCTCACTTTTCATCTCTCTTGCCCGACGAATGGCTCGGTTCGTGTGTCCCGCCCGGGAGCCTACAACCAGTAAATATGGAATATGAATTCGATTTCAAAGTTGTGACACTTTGTGCACACGATAAACATTGGCTATCGGTACGAATGGAAAGCGAAAGAGAAAAAGAGAAAGAGAAAGAAGGACTGAACAAGTTTCCCTAAAGCTCCGTTGCCTAGAATCTCGCGTTCGATCGATGAAGATTTCACCCTTTGTGCCTGCCATGATGGGGTGTAGACTATGGCTTTCACAAATTACCCTCCGGACTCACACAAACTTACGCACCCTCATGCCACGAGCCGTCGAGACAACGGCAATACATTTAATATAATCCCGGGTGGAAAAGCAAAACAGTCCGGGCAATCGGCAGCATTCGATGCCGATAATAAACCCACCTAGCATCTCGAGATCCGGAAACGCGGCGAATCTTCACCGTACCTTTGTAGTTCGGTCAGCGTTCCAGCTCGTTCCGACACCGTGTGCCGCTACGCGCGTCCAGGACACTTGTGGCAATAATGGGGTGTTAATGGGTGAATTGATTTTCTTTATAGTCGTGAGCGGCACGATAGCCGCGGACCAATAGCAACTACAAGCGCCGGTCCGATATACATCATGACCGATTATCACCCACGGGTGCAGAGGGGATATGTGTGGAGTACGGTTTACGCTGACGACAGGACTTTTGCCATTCAATGGGACCAGCCAGCCGGAGGAGGTAGCCGGGGAAAATCGAGTGGCCCCCAAACCCGCTAGCTTATTCGACCGGATGGTGATAGTGATGACTATGATGACGCTGTTAAGGCGTAATGGTACAACGCACACGTAACATCGGACTGAGGTGGATGATCTGCTATCAAATCCCAACACTCGGCCCTGCTCGGTTTGCCGGCTTTCAACGACTGGAAGCAAACCTTGATCCATAAATAGTAGCCATTTTCATCTTCTTTTTTTTTGAGTGTCCATTTCCAGCGGAACGCAACGCAGCAGCTACGGTTGATAAATTTCCCTTTCACCCACCGGTAACGGCCAACCCGGCGATAGTACTGTCCCACCCCATGGGAGAGGTCAAAGCCAATGGCCGAGGGCTCATAAATAAATTAAAGCATGAAATACGTCTTGTGGTGACCGTAAATCAATGTTCTACTGGTGTACGACCCGGCACGACCAACAAGATTCTTCACTTCCGCCGCACAGTTGTCTTGTCTTGCTTGCGAAGAAGCGAAAAGAAAACACGCGTCAGTATCTCCGGACGGACTTTTCGTAACGCTTCCTACAAGTGTTCGAAAGACACTTGAAGTACTACACGCAAAACCCAGAATTAACCACCCATCCTGGGGGTTGGAAGGATTTTCTCCGGCTGCAGTTAATTTTCTTCAAGTTTCTATTCATCTTCTCGAGCATTGATAGATCTTGGTCTCACCCATCTCGCCTTAAATACACCGAAACTTCCAATGGAGAACATTGTGGAGGGTTATTTGTGGGGTTGGAAAGTTGATAAACAGTTGCTATATAAACGCAATGAGTGAATTGGTTCTCCTTTTGAATTGATTGAAATGCGTGTTTGTTTGGCAGGTTGTGCTTGGAGAATAAAGATTGAAAACCGAAATTGGCTCAAATAGCTTTCCGGAAGATTGGATTATATATGGATTGGATTCGGTGGATAGTAATGCGTTTTTACGGTATTTTATTAATTGTCTGTGTTTGATTTGCGAACGAAAGTTCAAGCATAATTCTTGCATAATCATCTGGAAATAGTGCTGAATTCAGTAGAAATGCATGAAATGAAATTCTAAATAATTCAATTTCATTTTTATTTTTCAAATGCTTGGCTTTTGGTAGCTGCCTGGCATAGTCGTGTTTTATCCAATGCTAAACACGCAATAAAATTTTAAACAATTTTTGAAGGAATTAAGATCCAATTTACAAGCTGGGCACTCCAAAGTTATATCTTATAGGAAAATATCTTAGGAAAATGCATTACGTCAACAAAGGCAGATTTTAATAATGTTTATCAAAGGACAATTTTTAAACAAACGCATCCACAAAAAATGTGTAATAACATAGAATAGTTGAAGGTCAGAAGATGCTATGAGAAGAAAGAAGAAAAATAATTAAATAAAGCATAAGTTAATTAAGAAAAAGCATTAAATTACCTAATCAAACATAAGCATGGATTAATCGACTGAGATAAAGAAAACGCATCCCGTAGCGATCATTAATAGCATACAAAAGGATGTAGTGGAAACATGAAGCCTAATGTACTGAACAAGAGATGGTTTGGTAGCGAGAAATAAACCAACGGTAAGTACAGTTCGAACTAAGAATCTTCTGCATTATAGTGAAGGCAGCTCCAAGATTTGTTATAGAGGTGAACAGAGGCAGACATTCCGAAAAGAGGTGACCATGAAGACGTCTTATCGCAAAACGCAATCCACTCGATCCACCCCGGCAGTGTAGTCTATGTCTGAATGGTTTGCTTTCAACTCTGTCACATTGCAGAATCTAAGATGCAGAACCATAATACAGGGATCGAAAGGAAAGAAGATTAGAAAATATTGTAATAATAACCGTCAAGCCAAAGCTTCCAGTCAAGTGTCACATCAAGATCGCGAACAAAAACTGGCGTTATTAAATCTGTCACAAAACTCAATGCAAATATAATAAGCCGTAACTTTCTCAAACAAATACGCTACCATTCGCCACCAGCTAGTTTGGCTTTGGATTTACTTCCCACTCGGTACACGTTTATGATATAATCATTAACATTTACATATTATCCGCTTATCTTTCCCTTTTCGACGCTTTCACGGAGCGATTTTAAAGGGATTGAATGCTTCCCTCTTACAAGCTAACGCTAGTTTAATCGATTTTCCTTTGTTTGACTTTTACGTTCATCGAATTTGAACGTTGCGAAGACGAATAACCGTCACTGAGACAGCAAGTTTTGCTTACAGGAAAGCAAAAAAGGAAAGCACAAGGGTACAGAAAACCTTTGGCTAATCCATAATAATATTATCATCACCAACCACCAAATGAGCCGCTTAAGTGGGTAAACTTACAAAAGCAAAGTTGCTGCTAAGGCTGCGGTTTAGACGCAACAATGTAGAGGCAAAAACGAAGCACAAAAAGATAAACAATGCTCACGCACATACACGCAAACTTGTGCCCAGCACAGTACCAGCTCAGAATAAGAAGAAGCAGCAGTTGTTTTTCTTCTTCAAAGAAAAGCAAATCGCTTCCATGTGCCCGCTGGGATGGACTTACTGGCGTAGCTGCTCGGAGATAGTTCTGTTTGCAAAGGTTTCTCCGTGGGTGTTGTTCTTTTTTTTTTTGTATTTTACTCCCATTTACTTTCCATCCATCGGAAGTAATCCTGTTGCATTTTCGTATTTCATTACCATTACCGAATTTCCTGTGACTTCATTAGCAGTAAAATCACGTTCAGCAGCGGTTGCGGTGTGCGCGCATGGTTGGGATTCCCCACCCACCGTAACGAAGGCTTTGATGGTGAATAAAGGAATATAAATAATGTGAAAAGCCCGCTGCTCGCACCCGCAAACGCGCACTCTCTCGTCTGGGACGCAGGGCCTAGGTGCCCGGTATGAATAATGGGACGCGGCTAGCATGCGGCATGCGTTTCTGCCTTTACACTAGCACGGAAACCCATTTGCACAATGATAACGGAAGCACCTTAAACCAGCGGCAAGGGTAGCAGCTTCGAAATACGTTTTATGCGCCAGTTCTCTGGTCGGGCAACCGCACCCTCGATGGAGACGCCTGGTTCGACGTACAAAGAGATTCGGTGAAAGCATTCTATGAATGACTTTTCGCACCGACTTTCTCGGAAATGCGCATCAGCTTTACTGTTGCTCTGCCAGTTTTGGGCGCATACAATCCCAATGGAGAGTTGGGTAGATTGTGAGTTATTCAAGTGTGTCACAGTCGGTCACTGGCTGGTGTGTGGTAGTGTTTGTTTTTGCTTTTTATTTGATGGTTAAGAAGAAAAGTTTTTGATGATGCGTGTATGCGAAACCGTATGTGTGTGTACGACAATCCAAAATATTGCAGCTTTGAAGGAGAAAAAGAGAGAGACAAATCAAGTGAGAAGCAGACTCTTTGAGGGGACAAACAAAATAAAAAACTGGCCCACATATGATGGCACTCGTACACAGTTGGCTAATCCTCGTCCATCCCAACACAGACATTATAATTAATCTGCATCACAACAAGCGCATGTCCATGGGACGGTACCACTAGCAAAACGACAAAACAAGCGCCAAATGCGTGAATATGGTCCAGAAAATATCTCCATTAATCGCATCACAGCCAGCAAATTACAAAGTTTTTAACTAATTCTCATTCTATTAGCACTTTGGCAACTTTGCACTTCATCGCAACTGGAGGGATGAAGCGAAACCACCAGGCACGCTTGCCACAAATGAGTTCACGTGTTTTGTGTACATCACCTACGGGCAAGCTACCTCTGGTACCGTGTGATGGATGTAGAGCAGCTTGCAAACTTTATCATGCACGGTGCAAGTGGCAGCCAACGTAATGGAACATTTTTGGACCTGTTTGAAAAGGCATGTTAAAAAGAGGAGAAAATATTCCTCTGTGTTTCTGTGTGTGTATGTGTGCGGGTGTTACGAAAAGCGTTTTTGAAAAGAAAAATATTCCAAACTTTCTTTACCCAGCATGTGTGATGAACGTTGAGGTGTTCAGATAGGTTCGTAGTGCAAGCACGATTGGTCATTGACATTAAGTGCATTTTGTAGATGCATGGGTGATTGATCAATTTCGCAACAAGTGCATGAACCACTCGTAAATGGTGATTAAAAAGTTGTTACATTTATTTACAACTGTTTTTAACGCGTCAGAATACTTCGAAGTACTGTTCTTAAGAAATATCTTCAAAATTAAAGATTAGCAATTGATCAAATATCGTTTGGTAAATTGTAACCGGGTTGTATTATAGCATAGCCAATGTAAACTTTTACGATTCAATGAGCTCCTTTTGAATCTCGGCAAGGCTTACATGAGATGGATTAGCTTGTCTGTCTGCTTTTCACGCTAGCGAAGGAGAGAATAGTCTGAAAATTTTTGGTTCGAATCACCATCTAGATCATGGCACACGTTGATAACGGAGACATTATTGAATACGGCATAACAGATGATTAAGCAGGTGTCATAAAACCTTGTCCTGGAGATGATGACGATGGCATCAGCAGCGATTTGGCAAACAAATCCTGACCTTCGCCAGGGGTAACGCACAAGTAGATGATCGAACTAGTTAAGTTTCATTTACAGAAAAAATACAGAAAAAATCCAATCCTTAATTCACATGTTAACTTGGATATTCAGTTTCTCTCGAGCAAAAACTGAGTATAAGCCGCTAAACATCAAAACGCATACAAAAAGCTAGGTATGACCGCCTCTTATGATTGATTACTGTTACTTAAATATTGATAGCTTCATAATCGGTTATTAATACCTAAAGCGCATAGATCACGATCCGCCATTACAAATATGATGAGATCAGCATCCAGAATGCAGTGCAAATATGCAACAAATATGGTTCCGACACGCGCCATGCCACTTGCAATATTTCTTTCCACGAAAGCAACAAGCTCAACAACAGGACACCGAAGGAAACAGTCTGCTAAAGCGAACAGCAACAAATCCTGCCTTGTCAGAACGAATTTGGTTGTACCTGCTGCAGGATTACGGCAACCTAACGACATCGTTAAGGTGTGCCAAATAAATAAACCCAAAAAAAGAACACAGAAGAAAGACACCTTAAAATGTTTTCGCTTACATCTTAAGCAAACCAAGCATATCATCGTAATGCTGTTGCTCGTGTACAAACACCTTCTCGAGGGTGGGTTAAAAGGCTGAGGCGAAAAACCAAAAAACAAAAAACAAAACATGGTCAAAACATGTAACGAGAATCCGTTTTGCAGCATGATTCGGTTTGAAGTTTGATGCCAGTTTTAACGCTACTTGCCTCCGAGTCAGAGCACTTGTTGACGAACAGCCATCTTAACCGCTGGTTTCGAAACAGGCACGTTGCGTACCCCGATGAAGCGCTCTGGGATGGTCCTCCATTTTGTTTGTACTTTTTAGTATTTTGCTCTCTACTGCTACCCATTCATTCAGCCTTTTCGCAAGATGTGATGCTTTCCGTCTCCAGCCAGTAGTGAACAGTAAGGTGATGTGTGTTTGCAATTCAATTTCCAATAAATCTCAATAAAGCCCACCCTTGCTGATGGTTCCCGATCTGGGTTTCGTACGAGTTCTGTTTTCTGTCCTTTTTTTCAGAGGAGAGTGGTGGGGAGGCGATAAAATGGCCGCTTCGTTGATACGCATAGCCAAGTATTGAAGGGAAGCTCTTTTTCTTCCACCATTTCTATTTAACTTCGATGTCGGTACGCAGTACTTACAGTGACGACGTGCTGGTCGAACGTCTTTCAGAAGGAAGAGTGAAGTTTAGATCAGCAAAAGGAAGGGATACCTTTGCCTTAACGGAAGGCGATCGCGAAAAAATACGAAATGATAGTAGCAGACTCGTAAGAAATAAACCCTCCCTAGCTCTTATCCAGCTGTTGCTCTGTGTGTGCAAGACAAATCGTAACATCGGCATCCAGAAGCTAGCAAATAGGCTTTGGCAATAGGATTAATGTTTCGATTTCCGGGATTCGGCCGATCCCTGAGATAACGCTCCAGTTCCCGTTCGTGTGCTTTCTCTTTTTTCGACGATGCTCTGGATAAATGGACAATTCGCGCATTTTCCCTGGTGGGGCACAGAAGCAGATAGCAACAGTGCAGCAAAGAAGGAAAAAAGAAACTTTTTGGACGAACATTTGATTTGAGCCGGAAGATATTCGCACTTAATCAATCGATTTGTTTCGTCCACTGCCGGTCGGGCTCTTTGCAGCTGTTTTTTGTATGACTACACATTTCGGGAAAAGTTGTGTTTGATGAGGTGGAAATGATAGAAGTAATACGTCCGTCCCGGATTAAGGTCTTACGACCTTCAAGATGTCTTCGATTTTTCTCGCAATGTTGTGCGAACGTAAGGCCGCCCATGCAAATGCTGTTTGAAACGATCAAACGGAAAGGATTTTGGGAACTGGGTTGAAAGTGAATCAAATAAAATGAGCAAGAAAAAGATCGATAGTTGCTATAAATACGAGCAACTGCCTTTTCAAACAAATTTCACTGAACAAAACCATGCATCCGTTATCAAAGTGCACGCTAAAAGAGCTTAAAATATTGCATTCAACGAATCTGGGTGACAGCGTTTTTCACGAAACCTTTCCTCCCGAGTTATAAAATAAGTAGATAAAATGTATACATTTTGGTAGATTTTTTTTGTGTCACAATACCGAGCATAATAGTCCCCGAGCACAAAGAGCTTTTAACCAGTGAGTATAAACGAATCGCGGGACCAATATCATTTACCCGCTACACAGAACTTCAGGGGCAATGTAAATGAGTCACAGTAAACCAGATAATTGTGATTTACTGAAATCAATTCCACGAAGATTACGGTATCAGCTTGGCAATGCATCAGTACCGACCGAAATCATTGGTTTCATGGGAAATGGGAAGGTACAGAAAGGATGCCATAAGCTCAGGACGACAAATGTCCCATTCAATGCCGATGGGAAACCAATTAATCGTTGTCTTTATCGTTGTGTAAGCTGTTCAGTTTCTCCGGTGGCGTTCGGTGAAATCCAACCACCAATTCGTGTACGATAGGAATGAGCAAATATATATGACTCACAATTTTTTAATCGTGAAAAGTGTTCAAAGTTTTAAGTTAATTAGAGTTGGTGAAAAAAAACTAAAATAGAGAAGTAGGGATTTATTCAAAATTATTTTTGTTTTCATAACTCTTTGAAACTACTTGCTCTACATCAATTCATTATCCTTGTGTTTGTGCTGGAATTGCTAAGCTCAAGCTAATGGTGGAATGATCTGAATATTATTGCAACATTTTATCATCAAAAACCCGACTCCAAATGTAATGCCATCCAACGTTATTATTTACACGACCAAGCTGTGAGATAAAAAGTGACGAATGACTTAGGTAACGATTTCATCCGCTCCTGAAACAGGTCTGTTTCATGGCAAAATACATTCCCTAATACTCGAGAGTGACCATTGCAGGGTATGATTATTAATCACAAAGGAGTGGTCATCTCTCATCTAGCATTAAACATCTGTTGTACGATGGTAAGAAACGCAAAATAAAAAAAGGCATAACTATCTTTCCCAAGAACGCACCGTCTGCAGATGATGAGTTTGCTGCAGCATCACAACCCACACTTGCCACCAAAACCTAGCTGTCCCGAAAGGCTCACAAAGCGATGGACAATTGCTTATCCGAAAGCAGAACCGTCTTGGCATGCTGGTCCCTGCTCTGTCCCAGCTTAGTGATGCAAGAACTACCGAAATAGAGTGTCGTCTGTGCTCCAAAAACAAGGTCACAAGGCACTTCAGAAAATTAAACACTACTCCCCCTTTTTGGTGTGCCATATTCCCATTTTCTACGGCCAGCCAGGTAAGATTTCTTCGACTCACACAAACAATAAACGGCATTCTTAAGCTGGCACGGTGAAAGAAAAATGCCGACCAAACCAGAAGCTCAACTGCAGCCCGTGTGTTTGAAATGGCAATCCGTAGGTAAACACCGACACTCAGGTGTGCTTTACTCACAGCGAGCTTGCCTTCCCTAACCGTAATGCAAACTGTACGCCATTTCAAATTCGCTTTTGTTCTGCTGGTATGCAGGCGAATGGCTGCTGCCTCACGGACAGGATTCGTTTCAGTCCGGAATGGTAAGCACCGCCACAGATGGATGCTCGAGTGGATTGCTTTTCATTTATCATCACAAAATCGAGCACGGGGAAAAGATGCGTTTTGCGTTTGCTAAATGAATGCGAACGCTCGATGAAGATTGCTGACCATTGGAGTTGCTACCGGTAGAGGAAACAGGCGTATCAGTTGGCATAACGGAAAAAACAACTAATTAGAAGGTAATTAGTTTCGTGCCAGAACCTGCACTTGCAGTCTACCTTCTACGGGGGAGTTGGTTTTATTTTTTGCGTCAGTTTAACTGGTGAACGGTCGATGGTTACTTTTTACCGTTTCCATCATGGCGGTTTGCAGCTAATTGTTTGGACAACAGTCATTTTCAATATTTTATTGATCATTCACAGTCTAGATGAGCGGATCAGAAGTGCGATAAGTATTTGTAGAATAAAACATTATGAGTCATTCATAAACTAAAAAATGATTATTCGCCTAATTTAACATATTCATAGCATGTTTTAATACAGAAAATTGGAAAATTACTTACGACATATCTTTCTGAATCTTAATTATCTGAAGATATCAATAGAAAAAACCTCCTCGGTAAAACAGCCAGAAAACGTACCTGAAATGAAACGCAAATCGTGGAGTTATCAGTTTTGAATATATTAAAATAAAGATACTTAATAAACGATGTTCATAAAAAAATGCTTAAATGTTTTCAACAATCGAAAAATAAATGACACCCTTTAATTAATTTATTTCACAAAATTCAGCACTCCCATTTCGAATGAGGAATATCCACATCTGAGCATGTTTTATTCTAGGACTCTTTTCGCATGTTGTAATTGTTCGTCATTTTCTATTTCCTGTTTCAATATTTTTTATAATACTCAGCCTCTCCCTTAGTGTATAAGGTGTTAATTTTTGATCGAATGCGGTAGATAATTTTGTTAAACAAATAAACTAACATCAAACCTACCCACTCTTTAAAAGCACAAAACTAGCACACAATTGATTCTTAATCGTAACTGCAGTATTTTATAACCTCGTTTAAAATGTCATTTCAATATATGTGATCTCGTAACGAACATAACATTCCTGCAATATCTCCACAACCCCTCCCCAGCGTCGAGAATCTGTTTCATCTCATTTAACAACATGCTCATTTGCATACGTTCAAGCAAGATTTTTACAAGCAGTTTTTCCCATTTTATGCTTAAAGCGATCCAAGCCAACAAAGAAAAGAAATAAAACAGAACAAAAACTCACGGAAGCCGATTTCAAATCACCAAAAAGGCTGACTCTACCGACAAGGTATTATGCCCAACGCATTCCCCAAGTTCGCTAACAGTCTCTCTGCAGCAAGTGCGCGGAATTTTTATTGAGCTTTCATGCAAATGTTCATTTCCACCGGCAACAACGTTGCACACACTTTATTGAATCAATTTCGAAATTCTTTACATGTCTACGCGAACATGTCAATTTGGCCGATGCCGTGCGATGCGAAAAATAAAATGAATCCGGGAAAGGCAAAAATTATCAAAGCCAGCAAGACAGCATATAGGCAAGGTGAACGTTTGAGGAAATATTAATTATAGCATATAGCAAATATTTTGTTCTAGATGAACAGTATATTTGATGTTAGATTTATTAGAAAATACTGGTGAAATAAAAGTTTTTTATGCGTCTTGCAAAATCTGCAAAAATTAATCACAACAAATGTAGCGCATATCTTTCGAATAAGAAAAAACCACATTAATTCATGAAACTCAGAAGAGCGCAGGTCAACACAAAATTGGTACATTTTAAATAGAAATTATTGTAATTTCTTGCCTCGGTGAACGCAATCACGGCAGCGTACACAGACACATCTAAACACGCCACAGCAAACGATTGAAAAATCTCACCAAAGCAGAAGAAAATATGGCTTCACGTTACGCTGCTACCATTGCTGGAGGGAAGACGTAAAAAGACGAATCGAAAGACAGTCTTTCTACGGCACCTACCGGTTATTTTTCCTCGATTCCATTTTTGCATGTTACTGCCCATGCTGACAAACTCATTTGCATCGGCGCTACCGCCTACGGAGCAATGGCGCTTCGAATCGTAACCATAACCAACCGGTTGTCGCACAATTCGGACAGGTGACCGTTTCTTCGGCACACCGGTGTGCTAATTAATTACAATCTATCGGAAGCTCACAATCGGAAGTTCACTTAGTGTGTCCAAGAAATCTGTTTTCCCTATTAAACGTTTTTGCTTTTGGTGGTTCCAGCTTTCTTTTTTTTTTATTTGCTGTGTTTGTTTGTGCAACCTACATTAATCCAGCCTATATTTCTGTGGGACTTTCGAACGTGCCGTAGCCCTTCAGTAATAGCCAGACGAAATAGGAGGCAAATTTGCATAATCGCACAAGCTGGCAACAAATGCAAAACGTTACTTGAATGCTTGTTTAGTGACGCTTCGTTTTCTTCATGCTCATTATGTTTATTTATTTGGTGCCTGCGAACGAATACAATTATGTAGGGAGGCGGGTAGTTCGAGCCAAGGATTGATGATGGGTAAAAGAAGATTAAAAACGCAAAATGAGAAAAACATGAAACATAGTCCACAATAAAAGGGGGATTTAATATTGTGAAATTAAAGATGCTTTTTGTCAGCATTTTCAAAAGTCTGATTCCACTCAGGCTGGTGGAAAAGATCTTCAATTTTCTCTAATTAATTTCAATACATTAGCGATTAGTTGTCCAAAGATTTCCCCAGGCTTCAGTGTATTGAAAACATGTACAGAAATGTTCCTTAAATTCAGACAGCAATGCTCAATCAATTTAGCTGACCTTACGCACTTTTACTTGAGTCCTTTGGGTCAGTATTTTTTATAATTTCAACACATTCGAAATACTATAAAGAGCCCTGATTACTTCATCTCCAAAATGTTGGATGTTTTAATCCCTGTTTTAAATAAAATGATTCGAATATTGCTCTCTTGCTGTTTCAAATGTCACGTCCGATATGTTAGCCAAACGTGGTTTTTCGATTTTCTTTCACAAGCTCCTTCTCAACTCTTCACAGATATGCTGTATATTGAACACGGGCGAGCTATACAAAATTTCGCCACTGGTATTCAAACGCCCTGGATTCATGGGCTCCTGGTAGATCTTGCGTACACTCATATGATGTCAAGACGTCTATGCGATGAATTCGTACCATCAACGTATATCGCCGCCATGATTTTTAGCCGTAGCATCGGGTAAAAATGATTGTTGACATAAAATATAGGAGCTCACCACTCGGAAGGCGTGTGCATAGTTATGAGATACATGGAAGCGAAAGGGTCAGGAGGAACGTGGAAGAACTCACGATGCACAGCGGCAACAATATTTTACCATTTCCTCGCAATATTGAGGATTATTGAGAAGCAGCTGCAAATACACTTTTGTTCGATCTCAAAATCACGGTTCTTGGACTGATCTGCAAGGAGCGGCTCAGTGGCTGTGGAGGAAGCGGTGCAAGTCTTACAACGGTACGATAAACCAGGTTCGAATCCCATCTGGATCGTTATCCTGTACTGAAAGACTGACTACACTGCGGTAGATAAATTCTATGGTAGGTAGTTGTAGAGCCATAGAAACGAAGAAGTCCTCCGATACAAATATGAAACTCCTCCTTTATCATTTTCTTCACAGTTTATAAGTTCCTTTAGTATGTAAGTGATCTTTGTTCAACACTTGGCGGACAAAATATACATGCAACGTAAGAAGTACGAAATACAAAATCTCCAGTAAGATTCATGAGAGTTGCTTCTAATAAAAATATCTACTCCATGGATGTACTGATGCCAGGAGAACCGAGAACCTATCGTATAGAACCGAGTCAACATGAGATAAAGTGTATTTAAAAATGCAGTTGAAGAAGCGGCTTCATTCAAATTAAATAAGTGATAATTAATATCATCTAAAAAGTTAATACGTCTATGACTGATGTGTCAAAAAAAAAATTCTAAATTTTTTTTTATTCAAAAAGAACGGCCTGGCCATACTGCTAATAATATATAAAAGAGCTATATAGAATTTTCAATGAAACTAATCACATTTTTCTAACGCTTCCTTTTCTGGTTTTTTTGATAAGTTTTGATTTAAAATTTTACCCCAACAGTTACAGGCATAATTGAACCGAACCGTATGCACTAGTTTGAGAAACAAAACAGGCATGCAAGAACCAGAATAGAACAGTTTTCCACCCAACGCCACAACCAAACAATGACGGATGATTTCCAAAGCGATCCAGAAAACAATGAAAATTCTTTCTCATTCTTTCCCACCGGCTAGACCACTAGTGGTTCCGTTCCGTACACGTTGGCTCATAAAATCGCTCTCGCCTGTCCCTTCTGGAACAACAGTATCAGACGTAGCAAAAATTGGTCGATCCGGTCGGGACGAATCTATCAAAGCTTTCTTACGTTTCGAAGAAAAGAGCACCGGAGAATAAAACTCCCGAGACATACAGACAAAAACTTCCAACTTGATAAAATGGCAGACAATCTCTGCCATATTTTGGTGAAAGTGTTTGGACTTGTTCGAAGAGATGGGGATCGTATTTTTTTTCCATGTATTGGATGCTTTTTTTCGTTTATTCCCACTCAACGTTTATGCCATGTCCAGTTAACGAAAGCTCGTTGCTTCTGTGTACACGGCAGTGATGGGTGCAGAATCGACAAACGCCCAAGGCGAACGAACATCGTTTTTCATTATTTCAAGTTTGCTCTCTCTCTCTTACCCGGGATCGTGCTGCCAAGTGTCTTGCCCGAAACGAGACACAGCGTGGATGGGATTTGGACGCTTGTGAACTGTTTCAAAACTCCTCAGCTTCGTGCGTATTCCTCCCCCACTCCTTTCGCTCCTCCTCCCTTCTCCATTCACTTCTTGCTTTCTGGCCAATGGTTTTGATGATGAAAAGCTGTTATCGTTTGCAGGATATTCGTGCTGCTTGCTTTCGTCGCTGTTTATTTTATTCATCACTCCCGGTACCGGGCGCCTCCATTCTGTGGGATGGTTCTGGAACAGGCGAAACTGCACGCTACCGAAATACAAACTGATTTCGATAAGATCACTGTACCGCCTACATCTATTCATGGAGCACTAGCAGTGTGTAGTGATGGTTAAAATCAATACAAGGGAGTGTTATCGAAAAGCAACTCTTTGAAATCAAGCTTACAGTTATTTTTCAGCAAGCAAGAAATACGAATTTCTGTTGTATGCTTGAAAAAAAAGAGATCGATATTGTTATTGGAAGTTTAAACTCGAAGGTAACTTCTCTTTTCATACATTTCATACTTTTAGAATTCACTTATACTTCACTGACAAATATCGAGAACAAAAATATATTTTCCCAATTTTACAAATATTCAAAACATGTTCATACTTGTCCGTTGACAATTCTATTTTCTTTGCACAAAATAACGCCAAGAAAATCTCCAAGATGTCGAACGGTAGCAGATCGCATAAAGCAATCAGAACAGTCTTTTTTCTTTTCGTTTCACCCATCGAAACAAAAAACCTTTCCTGCCAAAGTGGCAAAATAACTCCCAGCGCTTTGTGACAGTTACAAATACGATCGAAATCCTGACGGATAAAAATAACTTCACCTTCCGGGGAGAAACGGAAAATTTTAATACAACCCAAAGCTCCCGTGGGCATCCTTCCGATTTCCATTTAAGCTGCCGCATCTTGCACACAAACAAACACACACGAGCTTAGCTTTTTTCCTATCCAGTACTTAGAGGTGCCTCCGAAAATGGGATAACTTTTGCCGGCACCTTGCAGCTTTTTCATCCACCCAGTTGGGTGGACAGTTGGGAGGGATGTGGGGGAAGCAGGGTGAAAAAGTGCACTCACAAAACCGTACCGCGAACCAACAAAACTTTACGCCGGCTGCTTCATTTCGGGGCTTCGGGGACACAAAACTTACCCCGGTTTGCGATGCGTGCTTTGGCCATTGTCACATGACTTGAGGGCCACAGCCACACGTTACGTTTAGCGCGACACACGCGACACTGTCACGGTGTGCATGCTGTGCAGCAGGAATGCATCCCGGTCCAGGGTCCGACATTGCCAAGCCGTAGAGAGAAAAGTTCACCATGGAAGAAACCACAAAACCGGAAGCCACCGGGCGAGATCGTTTTTGGGGCAGTCAGGGTAGGGGGACTTTCTTTTTCGGCTAAGTTGGCAATAGTGCATATTCCAGTTCTTTTCGTCTGTTGTTGCCTCTTTCTTTATTTTGCCCGGTACACATACACAGCTAATACCCGAACCGGTTTAGAAGGTCGAGAAAGCGTAGGTGGCCCACTAGTTGGGAAAATCGTCTGGTGCTTTTATTTTCCTTCTCCTTTCACTGAGTTGGCTGTCTGTTTTTGTTGTACATTTCTGTGGTGGGTGGACGGAAGTGGAGAACGAGCAAAAGTTTTCCACGACCGCGATGCATTTCCACTTCCTTCGCCTTAGTCGGTTATGTCGGCAAAGGAAAAAGATGATTAATAGTCCCGGTGCAGTAGCATCCAGCAAGCAATAATGGTAACGGGGCTTGGGAATGCGTGCAAGGACCATTTTGTGGTGCATTCAATGCATCCCAATCGGTTTGCACTGCAACAGGAGACTCTGTGTGGGTGTATGTGTGTGTAACCGCACAGTGCACTCAACCAAAACTGCAGAAAAGTTCATTTTTCTCCCATTGCGCTGTGTTGCACAGATAGTCGTGCTGCATTCGGAACTATTTGTTACTGAGCAGAGCGTGCACAAGCACAAAAGGCACGATACCGAAAGTGAATGTTTCGATTAGTTTGTGGGAAAATTTATGGAACCACTCCGGGCTGCACGATAATTTATCCCAATCACACACCGAGCCGAGAAGAAAGTGCACGTGCACGGTACGTGCACGGGATCCAGCGCCAGTGCTGGCACGCAAAGCATCGCGTACGCTTAGGCAAGATGAAAATATAATTTCCTTCGCTTTATCACCTCGCAAAAGGTGCGGAAATTTATGGAAAGTGTTTCTCGTGCTCCCTCCAAAAGTCCATTCATCGTTGGGACACGAGCCATCATCACGCGTCGTTTTCGTCGTTGTCGGTGGTCGCATTCGAAATTCGATCAAGTCGCACTCAATCACAGATTCATCGGCAAAGGTGATTACTGTTTCGACTGCCTAGCTATCATGTCCATTTCGTAAGTGGTGACATAGACAACACACTCGTGCGCGCACACACACACGGTTCGGGTAAATAGATGGAAATCACTATGCTGATAGATTTTGCTCACGCATTACCAAGAAAACAAGAGCACCGGTGTGTTATCGTCCGTCGAACGGCAAACAAAATGAACACCATTCCATGCTTCCTTACTGTGCGGTACGAAATTCGACCATTTCCACACACCGGATACGAGAGAGGAAGAGGTGAAAAGCGACAGAATTCGTTCTCTACAATCCTGCGCTGCATAAGGTATCACCATATGAGTGGAATCCAATCTTTACTAGCGTAAGCTGCGTGGTAAAGGAAAATCGAAACCACGACGGAACCAACTCCGACAACTACGTCGGGAGACGAACGCGTCCAATCGCAATGTTTGTGCTTTTGCTATTGGCACAGCATCCCTGCGGATTTCCTCTACACTGGATGCTGAGTGAAAAATTTTCCCATGCATATTAATAAGATGTTCTTTGATTTTAAACCTTTTATTTGTGCTTCGTTTGTTTCAGTACGACATGGATTACGAGATATTTCTGGTGTAAGGCTAGAAGCTTTGGTTTCTCCTTGTGTGTGGCTGTGTTTGTTTTTTTTTTTTTCTTCTTTTGATTTTCTGCTGCATCAATGAATTCTGATGCTACATTCCATTTTCCGCATTTGGGATGTGGGGTGTTTTAGATGAATATGTATGGCAGAATCCATATAAGTCCATGTAATACAACC